>JAHBCN010001688.1:0-110010 GCA_019359885.1 Listronotus oregonensis | reverse complement strand
ATTATGAAATTGGTTATAAAAAAAATTTAAAAAAATTATATTTTGGGGTTTTAGAATAAAAGGTAAAAATTTGTAATAAAAAAATACTTAAAAAAATTTAATAATTTAAAAGGAAGAAATTGTTTTTCCCCCAGACCAAAGAACTTTGTTACCCCCTTTTGGTATAAGTGGGGGTTACATGGGGGGCTTCCCTTTGGGAAACGACTAAATTTTTCTCCCTCCTTAAGTGTTTTATTACAATTATAAAAAGAAAACACCTAAAAAGTGTTAAAATAAAAAAAAAGAGAAATGAAAATAATAGTCAAATCATGTTATAAGTTTAGAAGAAATAAAGTTAATTTCTTAGTACATTTGTTTTTATTATGAGATGATATAAGCAAATATTTTTTATAAAAATAAAGTTGCTTAAACTACTGATTTTTTTCCTACACCTATACCTTTTAAAAACCCTAATAATTCTATTAAAGGAAAAATGTTATATTTAAAAAAAAAATTTAGAGAATTAAAACAAAAATAAAGTTTTTTAAACTTTTATTAAAAATTTTTCAATTTATAAAAAGGGTTTAATTGGGCTTCTTTCTTCAAGTTTTAAAAAAAATGAATATGACCGGATGGCTTAATGGTTCCTCTATTTTGGGAGGAAATGGGGGAGCCGATTCCATTTCAGAGTCTCTTTTAAACCCACGGGAAAAAATATCAAAAACCCGTTTTGGGGTTTTAATGATTTGAGAAGAAAAAGATTAAAAAAGTATTGGTATTAAAGATAATCAGATTAGCACAAAACCCCAAGGGCTGCACTGCCTCCGGTAGAAAACCGGGCCCGGGAAGAAGAAGAAGAGGGACTTTGACTAATAGGTTGGGGCTGTTAATAGATACTTGATATTGACACTTTACTTAAATCAAAAAGGTTAAAAATAGCCATTATAACACTTGGTAGCAGAAATAAAGCCCAAATCTGGGAATTATTAGACATAATACTTCTGTAATGGATTCATGGGAAAAAACAAAGATAATCTTTGGGGTTATCGATAGTATTTTAGGTCATCAACCAATGCCGTATCTAAAGCCATTGACCGTGAAGGTTAAAAGAGTTATGTTTTATTTAAATATTAGTTTATAAAAATACCATATATTATTGTAAACTTGTATATTAAAAATTTTGAATGTTTAAAATATAAAATAACTTTTTATAACAAAGATTAATAATTTAGATACATTAAAAATTTAGATAGTAAATATTAGTTACTAAAAGCCGAGGATTTATATATTTTTCATTTTATTTAAAGTTGTTTTATAAAAGCCTTTTTATTCTTGAGTAAGATATAAACCCAAGTACAAAAAGAGTACACCCTGCGTCCACCAGAATATTGAGAAGTCAGAAAAAATGCATACCGTCCAGTGAAGGAAATGAGCCAATAGGGCAAATCATCTTCCAAACATGCGGAAAATTCTGACTCTGGAGAGTCAATTCAAATTTTCGTGGAACAAGAAAGCATCCAAGGCCTACCGATAAGAGATTACTATATATATTATTGACAGTGGTTCTTGTATTGTTGCCTACTAAAAATAAACAGACCTATCGAAAACAACTTAAGAAAAATCTCTCCAGAAAGTACTTCAGAACTCCAGCAGCAAACCCAGCGAGTTTGAGAAGTCCCAGAACCAAAACATGAAACATCAACCCTCAACCCAGAACACAGACAGCAGTATAGTAGAAGTTTATTAGTGGAAAAAGTTTTTTTATTATTATTATTTGTATATTTATTAAGAACATTGGTTAAAGCTGCTCGACGCCAACGCTCTCAGAGAACATTTTATTAGTCTGGAAATTATTATTATTTTTTTTTTATTCAATATTATGGTATTTAATTCCTAAAAAGCATATACGAGGACTCGTTAAATTGTGCGACATTATAAGAAAGAGCCAAAAGAACCCGAATAGACTTAGTTAGAGTAAATAATTTAATTCTAGAAGTAGGGAAGTTAGAAAATAAGTTTCATAATATACAAAAAGAGGTCCAAGCTCTCATTGACAAAACCAAAAAAATCTATTCAGATTATAACAAAGCTATTGAATCTCACTTTTTAAATCCGTTCTCTCCTGAAAAAGACTAAAAGATCTTTAAAAATAACCCAACTGAACAATTAAAAATAATAGTAATACCGAGGAAATAAAATGGGGAAAAATTTGATTTAAGAACAGCGGATCTTTGTTCCATCTATGGATAACACGGAAAATAGCACTAAACAGTTAATTGACGCAATTGAGTTATATAGCAGTTTATCGACGATAATGGGCAAACCTTTTGATTAATTATTTTAAAAACAAAATTAAGTGCAAAACTAAGGTTAGAGAACTGATGGTACAGTAAAAAGCAGTAGGGGTTGTTAACAAAAATCACCGCAGTTTTATCGACAAATTCATAAGCAAGACAAAAGACGCCAGAGGAGGCGATAGGTTGATCACCCGTTGTTGGGTTTAAAACTAATGACAGATTGAATTAAAAGTAGGCCAAAAAGAGTTTGAAAACTTAAAAATTGCAATTTTACCAGTCGGATAATTTATTTACAAGTGAATTTCGTTTATTTTTACCAGAACAGTGATCAGCGTATGATTTAGGTACATGTTGAGATATCTGGACAAATGGCATAGAAAATAATATTCCGGAAGTATATATATTAAGAAAGCAGAAAGTGGTTTTAAATTTACTAAAATTAAATCCAAGAGAACTGACTATAAAAATAAAATAGTTCGGGATGCGGAATTTAAAGATAAAAATTAAGAATATAATCTTAAGATTTTCAAGTTCCAACGGGTGGTCATGGGGTACAACCTTACAAAATATAAGGAAAATATTTTTTGGGGGGTTAAAGGAGATAAGCCACTTTTCAAAACGGAAAGCCAAATATAACATTCAACCGAAGAAGGTACTAAGGTAATAACAAGTACGGCTAAATGGAGAAAGGTTGTTTGCCTTTAGGCCCTCTACCTGAGGATAGCCAAAAAAAAACATTTGACGCTTCGTGCGACTTAACAAAGTTTGTAAGGAATCCAATAGAGGATAAGGAAGTAAACGGAAAATTGGAAAATTTTTATACGTTGGGATAATTGTGAAACCTAACAAAGGTTTGGAAGTTATGTCAGCACGTTTAAAGAAGCTTTTAAACATTAGGGATCCAACAGTTAAATTTACGCATACCATAGAAACGCTTGAGGCGGAAAACTTACATAAACATTTGGGTGCGTATTTGGTATGTGTCAAAATATAAAGAAGAATTGGAGCGATTGGGTATCGTATTGGGTTTTTCTAAACAACAGGTAAACACCTCAATACACCATAAGTTGTATTTGGTAAAAAAGCAAAATCCGTCAAACCTTATAATAAAATCGATCCTATTTATAATTTTGAGGACTCCCCATTTTGAGTTGAAATTTAGATTGCAGACTTTAACGATGAAGAAATAAAATATTTAAAAAAGGATAAACCCAATAAAGATAATATATAATTATAAAATCAGACATTCCTAATAGAAAACAAAAATGTAGAGAAAAATTAAATTTGTTTAAAGGTCAATTTAAAATTTTGATATTAAATCCCAATGTAGTTTTAAATGTAAATAATGTTTAAGGGGTAATAAAAAAATTAAACCTTATTTTTAAGTCTTAAATTGAATATATATAAGATAAAATGAAAAAAAAAAGTTCAAAAACATTTTTTTTTCAACTTTCGGGGAAGGTGTAATGGATTCATTTGAAACGGCAAAGTATAATCTTGAAGGGTTAGTCGAAGATTGTTAGGTCATCAATCCAATGCACGTATCAAAGCCATTACCGGAAGGTTAACAGTTTGAAAGTTATTATTTAAATATTATTTATATAACAAATATTATTATTGTAAACGTATATTAAATTTTTAAAAATTTTTTTTAATTTTAAATATATATATATATATATATATATATATATATATATATATATATATATATATATATATAAATATATATATATATATATATATATTTATAACATTAAGATTAGAACTTTAGATACATTGAACATTTAGATGGAAGATAAGTTATTACTAAAAGCCTGAGGATTTATCTATTTTTCATTTTTATATTAAAGTTGTTTTATACAAAGTCTCTTGTTTGACTTTTGATGTACCAGATACAAACCCAAGTGAAGATAACCAATTTCCAGTACATTATATCATTTAGAGTTTTTTAGTATTAATAAAGGGTTGGCTGATGTTATGTTGCAATTAAGCTTTGTATTGTTGTGGTTTGTGCTGAGCCTGGTGAAGACGTCGAGATTTAAATTGGTTAATTTAATTGCTTCCATCTGTCCATTACCGAGGTAGCGTTGTTCGGTAAGGCAACAATCATTATTTATTAAGTCAAAATCAGGAATCATTGGTATAATTAAAAGAACTATTGGTTGTGGCGGTAAGTAACGTTGCGTGGTTGTGGCATTCGCATTTTGCTTGTTAATATACCAATACCTTGTAATTCGATATCTTTTATAGTAGATGTATCACAGTTTATGGTTTCAGTTACGGGGTTGCTTTAAACAAAAGGCCATTGGTTGTCAGTTATTTTGTGCCAAATTCCTATACTAGATTTGGGGTTTTTAGTTTGACAGCTCTCAGGTAGTATAGTAAGTTTTCTTAGATTCAGTTCTGTTTCGCACACATTGGGTTAAATGCACAGAGATGTCGAAGCAAATGTAGTCATCTTCGAGGATTTGTAGGCATCCTTAAAGATCTTTTATTTTACCATAGTAGGTGTATGTTATACTTAATAAAAGGTAACTATTTTGAGGATCTAGTTAGGGGTATACTGAGGTATTTTGTATATGTGGGGTAAGGTAGTATGAGGTTATATAATCGATTAAGATCTTAGGTAACATAATTAAATGCACATAATATAATGTTATTATAATAAACAATAAAAAGTTTTCTAATAAAGAAATAATGGTAAATATTATCGGTGTCTTTCGGGTTAATAGGAAGCTCTACCAATGAACTAAATTATGTTTTTAATAACTCTTTTCTTAGATGTTTAGGTGAAATTACAGAAGGGTGTAAAAACGTTTAAATATTAGATTAAAATGGTCTGTGACCTTTTGGTACTATTTATTTAAATTTAAGTTCTTTGTAGTTTCATTAGAAAATTTCTGAAATATTCAAATATTTGATATGTTTTTGTTTATTTTGTTTTAGTTAATCTGGAACGCTAGTACATATTTGTTATGACTTTTGAAAGCATTAGAAATATTATATATTTGTTGTTTTATTAAAATTTGCATATCATAATTTTGTTGACTAATAGGTCTAACTGCGTTGGTATAATATTGAGCATCGTCTGCATCGATTGACCCAATAAGCCATTTAAGAGCATAAGAAACTCCATTAATCATTCCACGTTTATCACGGGAATTAAGGTTATGTTTAGTCAAATGTTAAATAGATTCAAATTTTTTAAATATTTGTGCGATCTTTAATAAATTGCAACTATTAGTTAAACGTTTTCCACTATTTTTTCGGCTATTTTTAAAAATTTAAATTAGTACTGTCTTTCATAACTAATCTTATGGGATGCTGGCATAAACTCCCTGAGCGATCGTGTATTGTTTTAATAAAATTTAATTTCAATTGATAAAATGTTATATTAGTAAACGAAAATAAATTATAAAAATCAGTAGACATTTTAGTGTGCCCTAAGTTATGGTAAAATATGCGTGATCTTTTATCAATTGGTGTGACCTTATATTAATTAATTTCACATAGACATTCTAACTATAGAAATAAGTTAATAGTCAGTAGGCTAATTGCCTTCATTTTCGTCTGAAACAGAGAAAAACAAAGGTTTTAATTAATTGTAATGATAAGTAATTATTCTATTTTCTTTATTTCAACGTCATATGTTTCGTTAGAATTAACTTTTACTACTCTGTGAAGTCGTTTAAAAGGACCCCACAATTTTCTTATGGAAAATGGGTTTTGGCCAATTGTTTTAAAACTTTGCCAAGTAATAGTTCTTAAGACGCTGATCAAAAGATTTCCCGGGCACAAAACCCGAAAAGCCCCCCAACGTCCCCAAAATCACCCTCAAGGGTCACTAGGGATGATTTTGACTGATAGTTTGGTCAATCGCTTTGCAAATTTTTTGAATAATGTTGTCGAATAGTAGCCACTTAAATAGGTAAAGAGCTACAGCCTGACATCTCATATACCTGGTTTTTTTACAGGGTATGTAACCTTCGCCCCCAATACTTTCTCTCCCAATTCGAGACTCCAATCTCAACAACTACTAAAGTCTGCTTCCCTGTTGACGGGGGAGGGGGGGGCTAAGCCATTTTATTCATGAATTTCATTTAACGGCCAGCTGTATGCCCACGTGTTTCCCTTCATCTCCAGTGACCTTTAAGGCTGATTTTAGGGGAGTTAGGGGGGTTTTCGGGATTTATGCCCGTGAAGACTTTTGATCGGCGTCTTGAAATCTATTACCATGCAAAGTTTGAAAACAATTGGCTGAAATCCATTTTTTATAAGAAAAATCCCCTGTGACCTTTGAGAGATTTTGGAGGCTTTTCGGGTTTTGTGCCCGAAAAGACTTTTGATAAGCGTGGTGAGAACTACCACTTTTAAAAAGTTTAAAAACAATTGGCCAAAACCTATTTTCCAACAGAAAAGTCCCCAGTGACCTTTGAGGGTGATTTTGGGGGAGGAAAAGGGTTTTCGGTTTTGTGGCCGTGGAGGCCGAAACCCATTTTCCATAAGAAAATTGCGAGGTCCTTAGGTAAAAGTTTTTTGGAATGTCCGGGTTGGTTGATTGATTGCTTGATTATTGGCTTCTGTCCATCTGGATTTAATATGCCAACTCTCCCTTTTCAGACACACGTTGTTGTCAACGAGAGCTTTCCCAGGCTTTGAAGATAGAATTTCAGGATAATCGGGTTTGTAACCCCCAGAAATTCCAAGTTTTCCAAAACTTAAAATTTTCAATTTTATTTTTCTAATTGATGCAAGGCACAATTAACGGTAATCCGACCAAGGACTGCTACTGGTATTGCGTATAACCAGATTGCTGTCAGTCTGACTTCTCACGCCGCGCGCGCAACCATTCCTTCGTCATTAGAAAGAAACCTCGTGCACGACACTAACGTAAAAACGACAGAAATTCTAGGCCTCAACCGCTTACAGCGCTTAGCTCCAGAAAGGACCCGTATAATCGGGGACGAATTCTCCTTCGAATTTCAAAGCAAACGCGTGACTTCGCTTGGTAAAAGTCGAAACGAAAGTGAATGTCCGGGTTGTGAATTTTTAATAAAAACCATATCGTTAATTATTATTTCGTTTGGTCATATTTTACTATCGTATTGTTGTTTTGACTTTTCTTTTTAATGTAACAGATTTTTTTTTGCAAATTTTAATAACTTGTTCATTTTTAACTTAAGGTTTGAGTAATAGTGGTCATAGGTGTATCGATATTCGGGTTTACTTGTCAATAAGTTAGGTATTGAAGCTTTATGTCCTAAAGACAAGTTCAAAAGGTGTGTAGTTTGTACTTCTGTGTACGTGTGTATTGTATGTAAAGATGGCTAAATGTACATATTCGTCCCAATTGTTTTGTTGCGTATGGATGTATTGTTTAAAATATTCTTAAATTGTATGGTGGCTACGTTCGAGAAAACAGTTAGTCTGATTGTGGGGATGATAAGAACTTACGTAATATGTTCTATTTTAAAAAGTTTATTTACTTTCTTAATTAAATTTGATGTAAAAGCTGTATCTTAATTTGTCAAAAGAGATTCACAATTTCAAAAATAACTTCGTTTTGTATGTTCTGTAAGCTTCGTCTAAATCTGTCAAGTAAATAAAAGCATTTGGTACCTTTTTAACTATATTTTCTTTAATAGTTTTAGTAATGGGTAAGTTTCGATTAATAAAATAAAATTTCATAAAGTCATCGAATATATTTTCGTTAGAAGAACTATATGCGTATTATTTTTTCTGAATCACAAGGATTTCGAGATAGAGTGTCAACGTTGGAATTTTTTTTACCAGGTTCAGATTTGATTTCATATTTAAATTTTCCAAGTTTTAGTCTCCAGTAAAGGAGTCTATTTAAAGGAGTTTTACAATTAAAATGTCAAGTAAGTGGTCGATGGTCAGTCATGACTGTAAATTTTTAACCGTATAAATAAGGTCTGAAATGTTGAACGGTCCAAATTATTGCCAAAGCTTCCTTTTCTATAGTGGTATAATTATTACATTCGGCTTTGTTTCCGTGTTCGACATGCATAGGAGAGCGGGGAGGGGCTTGTCCTACAGGACCTTGAGACAAAATACCTTTTATCGCACAGTCAGAACTGTCAGTTGTGACAATGAATTATTTAGTGAAATCTGGAAATTACAAAATAGTTTTAGAAGTTAGAATAGATTTAAAATGTTAAAATAACGTTTCCTTATCGTCATTCTAAATAAAGAGTTGATTCCTTTTTAGAAGGTTAATCAAAGGCTTAGCAAAGTTTGAAAACTTTGGCATAAGACGTCAATAATAACCGATAAGTCCGAGAAATTGTTTAATTTGTTTTGGGGTCTTTGAAGTAGGATATTTGTAATAGCACTTATTGTTTCAGCTATAGGTGAGACACCTGCGTCACTGATGGTATGTCCTAAATATCCGACTTTCTTGCGCATAAATTTGCATTTGTCCAGCTGTAGGTTTATTGGTTTTAAATCAGTCAAAAACAGCACAGTCTTTGGAACTGTGTTCGCTTAAAGAACTAGCATATATGACGATGTCATCAAGGTAAACAAAACAATATGTGTCTTGGAGACCAGCTAATGCTATATTCATGCATCTTTGAAAAGTGCTGAAGACCAAAGCGCATACGAAGAAATTCATATTTATTTTGGAGAGTAGATAAGCTGTTTTAGACCTGTCTTCAGGTTTCACTCGGATTTGGTGAAATCTAAAAGCTAAATATTGGGAGTGACCTATTAGGTCTGCCGGCATAACCTTAAATAAAAGCCTTATTAATGAAATTATTAATGGATTTTATACAATTATACATATCTGTGAATTATAAGCAAATCCTTTATTGTACCTTTATTTAAATTTAAATTTGGAAATGAATGACAGTTTTTTAACAAGGAAAGTCAAAATTTGCTTATCAACAAAAGTCGACCTGCACAAGTCCAAAGTCCAAGTAAAAATATGTCTGTCTCTTTTAAGTTATTAACAACCTCAGACAACCGCACTATATGCAAGAAATCTGTAAGCTAAATCCAGGGAGGTGTCCAAAAAATTGACAGTCTTTGAGGTCTCCATGTTAATCTCGGCAGGGGCTTACGAATATGCATATTAACAATAACAGTCTTATCAATGTTTAAGATTAAATTATTCTTTTTCCACCATACTTCAAAATCATGTTGTACTTTTATTATGTTAGTATCAAGCTCCACTAAGTTATCAGACACCACCACAACCGTGTAATCATCTGATAATTGGCTTTTAAATGGGTGGAAGCATCATTAACATATAAAATAAAAAGTTATGGCTCTTGTACTAATTCTTGTGGAACCCCTTAGTTTTTTGGCTTAGTATAAAAGAAAATATCCTTATAACAGTTATTTCCCTGTCGGTCATATAAGAATCAATCCAGTAGAGAATCTCATATGCCCATGTTACATAATAAGTGCCTGCAATTTTAGATTTATTTCTTAACTCAGTATTTGCAAGTACTATTGAGTTTCTTAACATAGTAATATCTAAATACATGTTAATAATAATAGCATATTGTCTTTATTTTTCAAGACACTACTGAAATGCTTAATAAATATGTTTACTATATCGTTGAGTCCAGTTATTATATGATAGTTAACTGAATAGATTGAGTATTTAGACTTTGCTTGTTAAGTTAGGTATTTACAATTTTCCATAGTTGTTTAGTTTTATTTGCAGGGTTAAAGATTATTTTTATAGTAACTGTTTTTAACATTTTTTATTTTCATTTTTGTATGCCCTTTTTTTGTTTGTACTTTTGACTAATTTTTACACTCCTGGTATATTTTTGTAGCCAATTTAATACGTCCAACTCTAACTTTAATTGTGCTATTTGAGGATTATACCAGTTTTCAGTCTTAAGTTTACTTACAGCATGTAATTTAACAGGAGAGGAGCAATGCATTCAATATTTTATATTATATCAAAAAATTCGCTTCACAGACGATTATTTCCTTCATAGTAGTTCAAAACCTCATTTCAGTTTTGTCGTTTTATGAGACTAGTAAACACCTGCATATAATTATGACAAAGACAATTGTAGTTTCACTATAGACACACAAATCAATGCTAACTTTTTGGTAATAAGTTTGGACGCTCGCTTATTGGAGCGAGCGTCCATCGGGAGAAAATACATTCATACGCTGCTATAAAAACGAACACTGTTGAAGCTCTAACAATAAAAACAATGATTAGGAATTATTTCTGTGGGAAATAGGCCAAATTCGTTGTAATAAAGATATTTTTTTTGCTGTATAATACTAAAATTTTAATTATGTAAATTTTTACTTTGGAAAATTTAAATTTGATTAAACATATGTTTGTAGTTGATAATAAAGTTTTATATGATTTTTTTTAAATTATATTTTTTATTTTATGACATTTACACTTAACAACAAATACTATACAACAAAAATTAATATTCATTTATTATTGCAAAATCGAACGATCCAATCGATTCTTTTTCACTTTTTAACGATATAATAATGACTAGTTTTCTAAAGTTAAATACCTTTAATTTTTAATGGATGTCTTGCATTTCGTGTTGCTATTTCAGCGCTGTGTTTTTTCTGTAGTGGTAATAATAGGACGTAAAATGTGTATTCTTACTGACGTTTTTAAGGGGTGTTTATGAAAATGTCTAAAAATATTTGTCAATAGTATAATTTCTTTTAACTTCCATCCACTGAACTGACCTTTAACAAAGTGTTCATTCTTTTCATAACATTTTTTTGTCCATTTTCTTATGTTTAATTTTAAACAGACGGATATATAAAGACATATATACATCCAATGTAAAAATTTACAAAATTAAAATTGTATTATTAAACAGCAAGAAAATGTTTTAATTATTATTATTATAAGTTTGGCATATTTCTCGTTAAAATAATTACTTACTGTTACCATTATTATAGCTTTGGCAACAGTGTTCGTTTATATAGAAGCAAATGAACGTATTTTCTCCTGATGGAAGCTCGCTCCAGCAAGCGAGCGTCCAAACCTATTACCAAAAACTTAGCATTGCTTTGTGGGTCTATAGTTAAACTACAATTGTTTTTGATTATGATAAATGAGCTTTTTTTATTTAAAAGTTTTTTAAACAAGTTTTTTTTGCTTAAATACTGGACGCATTTTAGTTTAATCTGTCATTATTATTAAATACATGTTGATGAAGTTTTGCTTTGTAAATGGTATTGCTTTAATTATATGTTTGATTCTTTTTTATGCATTTGGCTAATGGTCTGGAATTTTCACCTGTATAAAAGTTATTATATTTACAAAAGATCTTATTATTAACACTTTTTGTATTTTGGTTTATATTGTATGGTTTTGTTACTTTTTTATTTAATATCTAATAGTGTTTTGTGTTTTAAATAGTCTAAAAAAACCGATCAATTAGGAAAAATTAAGTTTTTTTTATTGTACTTAGTCACATTAATAAACCTTTTAGGTGATATTTGGTGAATATTTTTTAGTATTATTTTTTGTATCGGTTTATAAAAATGTCTAGTCATATTGCCAACCTGCCAATGTGATGCTACAAAATATTTCGACAAATAAAGTTTTAATAGTGAGAGTTCTGAGGGTGATAACGAAAAATTTGAATAAGTTTTAGGTGTGTTTATGTGTTTCATTACTTTTTTAATCATTAAGACTTCGTTTTTAAATTTTTAGATTGTTGTTTATGTGATGTATTACTTATTTTACAGTGTTTAATAATGTTTTGTTTACTTTTGTAAACAATTTGTTAATAAAGATAAAAATATAATTGGAACTAGAATTTTTCCATATTTTGCTTTTTTTTGATCCTTTGGAAAAAAACCGGAAAACCCCGTTTTTTTTTCGAAAAAAAAACCAGTTTTTTTCCGAGGCGTTAAAACACTAGTTTTAAAGATGGTAAGAATGTAAAATTAATTACCTTTTGGTTGAATTTCACCAATAAGCCAGAAATGTATAGTAAAATTATATTTTTAATAGGTCTTTTTAATTTCTTTGAAACATTTGGTTGTTAAAATTTAAAAAAGCAACTGTTTATATTTTGGCTTTCAATGTCTATTTTTTTCTGTGTCAATAGTTTGATCAAAACAAATTATTTAAATTCTTACAAAGAGACTTTTTGTAACTTACTTTCTAACCATTTCTGGGTGATTTAGCTTAAAATATAATTATCTATTTGTATGCGTGGGTTTTCGTTAATTCTGGTTAGTTAGTAAATTTTGTTTTCAAAACATTCTAGATGTTTTTTTATTGTAATGTTAAAAAAAGGAAGCTGTAAGATTATTTCTTTTACTAAAATAAAATACATAGTGGGTGCTTGGGTATTAATGTGTGTGAAGAAATAATTTAAATAATGTTCGTTCTGTCGATAAATAAGAAAAACCGACAGACAAACCGACCCAATGGACATAACAAGAGACAGACGAAAATGGAATATCATTTCTATCGTAACTGAATGAGAGAAGCAAAAATTAAATTAATGCACATAAATGGCAAAATTAATATAAATTAAATTGTCTATGATTTATTAAAATATAACTATAGTAATATGAATATAGCGTTAATCGTTGTTATCCTATTGCTAATTTTAAATGATTGCTACTATTGACTAATAAATTAATAGTATGTGTAATCTAAGGTTAATTTAATTTTTAGTAGTAATCAACAGCGATATGATCCCCCTTAATCTATTTACTTACTTTCTCCCAAATTAAGTAATTCGATCATACATGAGATTCGATATCATGTAGCTATTTATAGGATGGGATAGAATTTCAAAATAAATTATACCATTCTGTGCTATACTCAAAAATGTGTTATAACAAAGTATTATTTGATACCAATGGTGTCAAGGCGAGGCTCTTGTCTCCGGTGCTTAATTCAAGCAGAGGAAGATGAAATTTAGGTTTGTCAAGTTTTGGGTCTTTGTATTGACGAGTACCTAAAATCTGCAAAACTTGTCTTAAATCTAATTAGAACAGACTTTATAAATTTGTCAGTTGTTGCTATGCAAGTCCTTAAGAAATATGTTTAATTTATAGTAAAAAGACGTTTTTAAAAGCAAGCTTTTACTGTGTGCTAAAGGGAAAAAATATTTTAAAATTAAATCAAAACCATCAATAATTTATTACACTACACAATTTATATGCTATAAAAAAGCATCAAATTTTTTCTTAGAATTACTTTTTTCTATCTTGGGACAGTCCACGAAGGCTGATTTCTAATTACTAACGTACCGTGGGTGTCTTAAGTGTGGTGAGAGGGAGTTTATTTACACGGGACTTATATTTGGAAATTGGGATGAGAAGGACAAACTTCTGCGGGCAGCAGGTTCCATAGTCTTGACACTCTAGGGATGAAGGAACGAAGAAAGCGGGAAGTTCGGGGCCTCTCTAATTGAACTGTACAAGTTTGCATAAAAGTTGCACTACTTGTTGCTTTGTTGGGAGCTGCCAGAGAAGAAATTATACTGGCCAAGTCCCCTGAGCAGAAGCCGTGAAAGTACCTATAGAAGAGCGACAGATCCCCTACAGCTCGACGGTAGGCAAGAAGAGGAAGTCTTTCTGTGAGCGTGGGATCATTAATAAGACGAACGGCTTTTCTTTGAAAGGAGTCCAGAATGCTAAGTGTTGTAGGAAACGCCATTCCCCAGACATGAGAACAATATTCTAAATGGGGTCTGATTTGGGATACATACAGAGTATACAGATTGGAAAAAGAGAAATACTTTCTGGCTCAAAAAAGAAATCCAATCTTTTTTGAAGCTGCCGAGGCTATGAATGTAATGTGTTTGTGCCAGTTGATGTCATTCTCAAAAGTAACGCAGCGCCGACAAGATTAAACGACTCTTTGTTCTGTAGAACTTGGCCGCTCATATGTAATGGATGAGACTTTTCCGCGACAACGAGCATGACTGTGTTTTCGAGGCATTTAATTGAACAAGATTTTTGGCGCCCCAATCCAGATCAGAATTACATGGTGGCTTAAGAAATCGAATACTAGAGTGGAGGGTACTATCGTCAGCAAAACTATGAATGGGATTGATTGTGGAAAAGAGAAGATTGTTAATGTGTAGCAGACATAGCGTGGGTGCCAACACAGAGCCCTGGGGCACCCCAGCATTTATTTGGTAGAAGCTTGAAGAATGACCATCTACAGTACCTGGTATCGATTAGAAAGAAAACTGAAGAGCCAAGAGCAATGCTTAGGTGGAAGACCGTAAGAAGGAAGTTTGTTAAGAAGCCCATCATGCGAGACCTGATCGAAAGCTTTGGATATGGCAAAAGCAACGATCTGGGACTCGCCAAGAAACTCAAGGGACTTGTTCCAGTTGTGTGAGACAAAGGAAGGAAGATCAGCTGTGGATCTTCTGTGATGGAATCCATACTGTCTATAATGTAAGATCTTGTGTTTTCCAGATACTTTAGGATTTGGGAATTAATGAATTTTTCCATTACTTTGCATACAACAGAAAGAAGATATATGGGTCTATAGTTAGAAGGAAGAGTTTTGCATTCTTTTTTGGGGACAGGTTGCACACATGCAGCTTTCCAACTCTCCGGGAAAATGCCCGTGTCGTAAGAGATTCGAAAAAGGCGAGTTAGGATGGGTGCAAGCTCGGGAACACATTTTTTTAAGATGATTGCTGGTATGCCATCCAGCCCGGACGATTTTTTAGTATTAAGAGAAGAAAGAATACGCTTAAACTTATGTCAATATTAAATTATATATTGTATTCTTATTTATCTTTACAGATATTTCTCGCGACAAGCTTTATATCATATAAATTGTGCAATGTAATAAATTGGTGGATTCGATCAAATTTAAAGCTTATTTTCTTCTTTTTAGTACATATAAATGAAAACTTGCCCTTGAAAATGTTTTTTTAGTATTAATTTAATTTTTATTTTTTAGTTTGTAGATGGAAGTCCGCCATATTGGATTTAGAGTGACGTCATTATATTTTTCGTATTCTTCTCAACAAACCTTTTCATTTGATACCCATATCATGGCAGTGCATAAAAAATAACTAATCAGCCATCCTGGGCGGTCTGCCATATTGGATTAAGAGTGACGTCATATTATGTCACGTCACTTGTTATGCATTGTCATCCAAACTAAACGTGTATGCAAAATTTCAGCTTAATCGGTTGAGAAAAACTACTTTAAATTCAGTCGAAATATTTAACCCGAACAAACATACTCGTACAGACTTAAAACATATTTGTTTAGTTAATAGAATTGTAAAAGGTTAGAATTATTTTATTTAGGGTAATACTTTATTAAAAAAATATTACCTTAGATTTTCCCTTTTTGGACGTCCATTGCGGATTATCCTGAGGGCGCTGGAGACATCCATTTTACACTTTCCTTGCATCCTGTAGTAAAAGAATTATTGTCGCTAATTCTAGACTTTTCCATTCTTTTTCACATTACTATATATAGCGCGAAGGAAGTCCGCACGGGCCAGTTTATTTTTGACTTCCAAAGAGAACAGAAGTTTACAGATAGATAAAGGTTAAATAGTTGTCATAATTACGTTACGTTGAATTTTTGTTACCATAGAAACGTTTGTAAACCTGATTTGCAATAAAAAGGTGTAAAACCAGGATCCGTGTTTTTATACGGGGTGTCACGTAACAATACATACAACAAACATTCCAAGTTAAATAAAAGTTTGTAGAAAAGTTTCGTTCTAAATATGTTTTATATTATTGTGGCGGATTCATTTGCTACAACTTATTTCTTTGGGTTATTCGCCAGTCATGTAATAACACAGCGCCATAGTCCAGGTTCCAAGGTATAGGGTATATAAATAAAGGTACTTTACTCTTAAACAAAACTCATATTTTTTGACAAACCTCGTATACGCCTGGAAAAATTTAATATCTGATAGTTACCTTTTGGGTTTCAGACCATGCAGAACTTTTTATGAAAAATGACTTTTTTTCGTAAAATTAAAAATAAAAAAGTTTTCCATATGGTTCCAACTTACGGAGACATACTGTATATGCGTATTAAATTGTGTTTTAAATTAGTATTAAAATTAGATTTTTAATATTTTTCAGACATGTATAGGGTCAATTAGGAATAAATAGGGCTATATTTATAGCTTTCCTTATAATAAAAAAATATAATAGCCCTCCTGCCCTCCTGTTTATTTCTTCCCATGTCAGTTGGGCAGTTAAACATTAAAAATGCCTTTAGACTCGTCTTTAAAGAGTCAATAAACAGTCGCCACGAGGCAAGTTTCCAGAAAACGCCAAAATATGTTGTTTATGTTTTCTAGGATTTGTACATGATACGACAATATTTAGGTCAGTGTGAGGGTCGGTCAAATTGAATTTTTTTCATTGCTAAAAAATAGAAACCGGCCTCTGAAATAAAGCCGAGAATCTCCTATTTTTAGGATAAATTAAGTATTTATAACAATACAGTCTCGTTCTCTACTACTGAAAAGAGTTAATTACCCCTAAAACGTAAAGGTTGCTTTTTATTTACTCCGTTTAAAATGTCGACAATAATGACTTAATTTAATTAGTAAACTCTGTGACCTATTTATATTGTTAGCAAAATTTAGCTCCTCTACTACTACCTAATAATCTTGTACTTGTAATGCTTCAAAGTAAATTATTTAAAAATATTTTGCAGTCATATTCAAGTGCATCTTAAGTAAAATTAATTACTAAAAGAAAACAACAATTTATATTGTGATGGTTTCCATATGCAGGAACGTTAATAGTCTAGGAGAAACCGGAGCATGAGTACCGAAAACTATTCCACCTCAATTTTTTTATACGATCCTCTTTAAATTGCCCTTCTGATAATATAAATGCATGTTGCCATGGGGCAACCTGGTACCATATTGTTTAAACCGAAATGGTTTAAACAATTGCCAGAAACTGCTATTTTCCAACCAGACATTTTTTTATGTTCTTTATTAAAATACAAATAAAAAGGTTCTATGACTTTTTACGATAAAGTTAATATTTTTAGAGATATGAAATTTTAAAGATTCGAAAAATCTCAAATTTGGGTACTTTTGACCCATATATATATAACCCATATACCCATATATATAAAAAAATATATAAAAAATATCTATATTTTATCCCTTATATAATAGTTAATAATGTCCTTAATTGAGATTTAACTTTTTTTGATTGTTTATACCTGTTTTGTGATTGTTTATTACGCGCGCTCACAAGTAAAATAAGGCTAATAGCTTTTTTAAAATTGATTTCAGGAAAAAGGTTTAAAAAACCAATTTGAAGATAATTATTAATAACATTGCTCTCTTTAACAATTTTGATAAAGTTAATAGTTTTTAAGATAAATGTTAAATAATGATTCAGGACACAGGGAGGCCGATGTAGCGTGAGTCAGAGAGGCGGCGATACTAAAAGGTAAGGGACGCATACTTTTTATCTTTTATTCTTTTTTTTATACATTTTTCATGGGTCAAAAATACCCAAATTTGAGATTTTTTGAACCTTTAAAAAATCATATCTCCAAAATTATTAACTTTATCGTGAAAAGTCGTGGGACGTTCTTTCTTTGCATTTTAATAAAGAATATAAAAAATTGTCCGGTTGGAAAATAGTAATTTCTGGCAATTGTTTAAACCATTTTGGTTTAAACAATATGGCACTAGGTTGCCACATGGCAACATGCATTTATATCATCAGTAGGGCAATTAAAAGAGGATCGTGTAAAAAAATTAAGGTGGAATAATTTTCAGTACTCATGTGCCGATTCCTTCTAGACTATAAGAGTTATATATCGATATCTACCATAAGCGGCCTATACACATGCAGGCAAAACCGCGCGCAAGTGTGTCCAGGTAAGTCCGCGAGCAAGTGCGAAACGAATTGCGGCCACACACTATTCAGGTAAAACGTTGGGGTTTTTTTAACGTCAGTTGAATATAGTAGTAAATTGTAGGTTTATAGGCTGCGAAAAATTAACGTCGAAAAAATGTGGTGATTGAACCGCTGTGATACTTGCAGTTGGAAGTATAGAGAAAAAGAAAAAAAAAAAAGACGGAAATGGATGAAGTTGTGGTTATTGAAACGTGATAATACTCGCACGTTAATTTAATAAATGAATTAAAATTAGAACCGGGCGATTTCAGAAATTTCTGAGAATGGATGAAAATACCTACCTGGAGTTGTTGCATTTAATAATACCACAAATCGAACGTCAAGATACGAGGATGAGAAGAGCCATAACAACACACGAAAGATTGAAGAAATTTATAAGTGAAGGCTTTACACACAAATGGAATTTCCCACATTGTGTGGAGCCGAGATAAAATTAGAATTATAAAGCGCCACACAATGGTCCCTCCCATTATAATTATAAAGGATTTCACAGTCACTATTACTTGCTATTGTCAATAGCAATTACGAATTTATTTTGGCCAACTTCGGGATAAATGGTCGTGTATCGGATGGGGGTGTAATTGAACATACGCAGTTTTATGAAAAACTTAAGTCCAATGATATGAACCTCCCTGATCCAAGTGGGCGAGAATACCTCCATTAAATTGCCGTTTGTGTTTGTGGGACGAAGCATTTTCATTGCGTCCAGATTTTTTAAGCCCTTGCTCAAAAAAAATTTAACATTTCCCAGAAATATGTTCAACTATAGACTTTCTAGAGCCAGGAATGTAGTAGAAAATGCTTTTGGCCAGCAGATTTCGCATATTTCACACAAATTAAATTATGCAGCTGCGAAAAACAGAGTGGGTCGTATTGGCTACATGCGCTCTGCATAATCTTTTGCGGCGAAATCCCACGGTTATTTAGGTTTTTAACACTGTGGAAATTGTTTATACTTTGGGTAAGAAGAACGACAAATGGCATTTGAGATTTTTCAGCATGGTCACAATCGTCATGCTGCAAATGAGCTAAACAAGGGGGGAAAATTTTATGGAGTATTTCATGGAAGGTCAGGTTCCGTGGCAACGGGATTATGTCGTTAATGAAAATAATAATAACTGAAACATTTATTCTAGTACTTAAAAAAAAATTTAAAAAAAATAGTACACGTACAAGTTAAACAAAAAAAAAACTGTAGTAGAAGAAACTAACAAATAAAAAAAATGATAAACAACCAAATAATCCTAGTACTTATTCACTTATACAATACTTCACTCATTTCCCCGACTTCCCATTTCTCCATCCCTCATCATCACTATCAGACTGGCTCTTTTAAAAAAATTAGAACATTTATTTTACACGGCCCAATTATTTCAATATCTTATTACTTACCCAACTAATTTCATCTCTATTAGGTTTGTCAAAAAACCACTGGCTCTCTTGGCATTTTTCCGATCTTTTAAAAAAAAAAGCAGCTCATAGTACCACAAAGTAGGTTTGTATACTTCTTCAGTGCCTACCCCAGACTTTTTGGGGAACCATAATTTTTTTTTTAACCTTCTTTGGGGAAAAACTCCGCATTAAATTAATTTTTTTGATAACGTCTTGCTTTTTTTTATCTTCGTTAAATTTCTCTCAATTTCTCAAGTAACATTTTGTATGCCTCTTCTTTTTTTAAATTTTATTGGAATATTCCTTTGATTTTATCTTCCCAACACGGATTGTTTTTTAATTCTATGAATTCCCCCCTAATGTCTTCGTGTTTCTTTGATAGTCTAGAATTTGCCCATTTTTTTTTGCGACTACCTATTTTTTCCCCAAAAAAAACGTAAAAACAGTCTTGGCGCGAACAAAAAAACACCAGTTGGCCGTCGCACTTGCTCAAAAAAAAGCCAGAATCTGATTTTGCTTCGGGGCCCGCTTGGAACTGAACGCGCCGTCGTTTTGACACATACACATTTTTAATTTCTTACTTTTCGTATTCGACCTGTACAGGCAAGTCTTAACACTTGCCTGCATGTGTATAGGCCGCTATACGGATAAGCTTTTTTTTTAGCGTGGGAATGTGTTTATACATATACTAAAAACACAAATTAAAAATTTGTCAAATTGCATTTAGTCTAGTAAATAAAAGGACAAAGCTGTAAATAAATCTGTACAGTTTTTTTGTTGGGAATTTTAGATCTTCGGGGGGGGCTTTTTTGAAAAAAAAGTTTATCAATATTAACAGGTGAAAAAAGGCTGAAAATGGCCCCTTAAGACCCGAAAAATGGGTTTCCCGCAAATATCTGCCAAAATATGCGAATTGAATAATTTTTGTTTAAACAAAAATGAAGATCGCAAAAATGGTCCCTATAATTTTTCTCAAAAAATCGATAGTTTTCAAGATAACGGGACCCAAAAGTCCCCTCATTTCAGCTGCCGCTCTACCGCTAGAATGCCGCTATCTTCATGGATTTACTTATAAGCTGGCGGACGAATTGTTCCATTACTTGGGCAATAATGTACATTTTTAATCATTTAAAGTTCATTAAAATGGAAAAACCCGTGCCTATCATTGCATATGAGTTTGGGTCCATTCTGATTTTTCTAGAATATTAAAAAAGCGGTCAAAGTTTTTTTTCACAATATTTTGAGAGTATCTCATTAATTTATTGATATTTTTTGAAAAAATGGTATTAACATTTCTTTTTTATAATAAGACCTTAGCAGGTGTTTAATGATTCCAGAAAATTTCCTACACCATCTTTCTTGCATTTTGATAAAAAGTTGTTTTGCCCATCTGCATTTTTTAGCCGTTTCCGGCTATCTATCAGTGTGGAATGTTCGACGAGATTTTTCGACGGCCCTTTTTGCGAAAAATGTTAGTATTGCGAAAAAATGGTCAACACATTTTTGTCTATATTTCGACGTGATCTTCATTTTTTGTCATAACAAAAATTTTCTATTTCGCATATTTTGAAAGATATTCGCGGAAAATTCATTTTTTGGGACTTTGAGGGGCCATTTTCAGCGGGTTCCCACATCGAAATTGTGATAAACTTTTTCTCGCTTGAAAGCATCCGCGAAGATCTAAGAATTGCGCCACAAATGAAAACTGTACACATTTATTTACAGCTTTGGGTACTTTCAGGTCTTCATTAACTGGACTAATTTGATAATACATGTTGACAAATGCGCAGAATAAACTGGAACGGTTCTAGGATTTTTGCAAAGGGAATTTCTTAAAAAAAACCCTTAAATAAAAAAGTGCTTTTATATAACTAAATAAGGATAACTGCGTAGCTTCAATCCTTATTAATTTAAATAGCACTAGTACTAGGATTCTGTAAAAATATAAGGAAAGAGAAAGTTAAAATAAGGATCACATGTCCTTGTTGTCCTTAAAGATAGCTCATAAGTTTGTCACTGTTTCGAAAAAAGTAGAGAAAAAGATTTAAAAAAATGCTTACAAAATCGAGCCCTAGGTTACAGTTGCTTGCAATTGTTTAACTGTGACGTAAATTCAGAAAACTTTAAAATTAATTAACTGGCCACCATTCTGTTTTAATAAAAAAATAAATGAACCTGTCACTAAAAATAAGTTCTTTTATTCGTAAGACTATGTCATAATTGGTAAAAGAGTGCTCTTAGAAGTATAATAATTTTTAAAGTAATACTAAAATAATTTTAATTTTCATAAAAATTTACATTTTAAAGAGTTTTATTATTTTTGTATATCAAGAAAACAATGGTCGATTTTCACCGCTTATACAGTGTGTCTACTTAAGTTGGAACCATATGGAAAACTTTTTTATTATTAAGTTTATGAAAAAAAGTCATTCTTTATAAAAAGTTCTGCATGGTCCAAAACTTAAAATGCAACCATAAGATATCAATTTTTTTAAGCCGTATACGAGGCTTGTCAAAAAATATAAATTTTACTTAAAAGTAAAGTAACTTTATTTTGTACAATACAGAAGAATGTTATTAAGTAAAGTTATTTTGAATTAAAAGTTATATATAAATATGCAATTACAGCCATTTTGCATTAAAATTAAGTATTAGTGGTTATTTACTAATAATTCCGTATTAATTGTTCTGGCTTGATACAATTTAACGTAATCTAGGATGCACTGACATGAAATATTTGACATTGTGTGTCACAGTGAGTTCGTATTAATAAAATTACAGAAAAATGGCAAATTTACTAAATCGGAAAGAAAATATAGAAAAAAAATGGAAACAATATCAATAAATAATCACCAATCAAATTTTCATGCTAAATAGCTGTATTGCATATTTAAATATAACTTTTAATTTAAAATAAGTTTTACTTTATAACATTTTTTTGTATGGTAATAAATAAAGGTACTTTACTCTTGAGTAAAATTCATATTTTTTGACAAACCTCGTATACGGCTTAAAAAATTGATATCTAATGGTTGCATTTTAAGTTTTGGACCATGCAGAACTTTTTATAATGAATAACTTTTAATTCGTAAACTTAATATTAAAAAACTTTCCCATATGGTTCCAACTTAAGTAGACACACTGTATATGACTTAATTTTATATCTACCTCTTTTGCTTTTATATCATAATAGTCGGTGGACGACAGAATCATATTTGAATACAACAAGTCTAAGACGTCTTTGGCACCTTAGCATCATTCGTTCGCCATAGATGCTGTTTTAAAAGTGTGTATTTCACCCAAGTAGTGTTATTAGTGAATTTAAAATATGATATAGCGTTTTTTAAGAAGTCTGCATCATATGGGAAATTTTTTATTATTAAATTTAAATAAAATTTCAGTTTTGCACTAATTTGTGCTTTTAATTTCATAAAAATTATGCAGACTCATTTGCTAAACTGGCACCTATTATTTGCCTATTTGTTTTTTTTTAATGTGTATAAATGGCTTGGGGAGGAATTTTAAAAAAGCCTAATAAAAAAAGTTGTTGCCAATGTAAATTTTCTGTCTATGTACGGGGTGGCGCATTTTGGATATATTTACGGGGTATTGAGAAAACCGTAAGGCTAACTCGATTTATTTTGAATTTTTGTCGATTTTACGAGGGTCCTGTATATTGGTTATTATTAGAGATAGAGAAAAACTTTAAATGGTAATTTTCTGTAGATTTTTACGAGTGGCGTACTGTTTTTTTTTCAGCTTTTCGAGTTATTACATAAACTTGTTTTTCTTAATGAAATATTACCAGTCGACTGCCAATTAAATTACCTTTTAATAATACCCCATACTCTATGAATAAGTCAGTTAAATCTACCAGTTTTTTTTCTTTATTATCTAGTGTATCTCCAAAATGAATCGAGTTAGCCTGGAAATTTTAACACATTTGTTTAAAAAATTTGTCCCGAGAATGTGCAACCAAAATTGTTTGATTTCTTACGGTTTTTTCATTACCCCGTTAATACAACTAAAATGCGCCATCCTGTACAAAGCCTGAGCTACCCAATAAAAATATCAATTAAAACTATTATTGGCGATCATTTATTTATGATTGCTATTAACGTATACAAAATCGTTCATTAATAACCCTAGTTAAGGCATGATTTCCTATTAATAAACGATTGTAGTATAAGCAACTAAATATCCACAAAGCATACATGTGGTCTGTTTACAACCTTGCCAATCAAATAACAAATATTAAAATATATGTCAAGTTTGTTGCCTTAAACCGAAATACCGCCCATGAAAAACTTAAAAAAACTATGATTTCCACAATTTGAAAAAATCGATTTCCACCAACTAATACCAAAGTAAATTTTTACTTGAATTTGATTAAAAAAAATAATAATGCAAAGTTTTTGAAAGACGCTGTATATCATTGCCAGGCTTTAGCGTTTTATTATGTAAAAAATATTGGGGGATATATCTAGTTTTCGAAAAACGCCATAAATAATGTTTGTAATAAATATATACACACACCCAGAGTCATACCTGCAACAACAGATTAATTCTTCTTTGTAAATAAATACGTACTGTCATATTATATTATGAAAATTACATTAATATTGCAGTCATAAACAATTTTATGTAATTAATACTTTAATAAAGCTATTTTTATTTTTAATATACGTTTAATAGGCTTAAAATACAAAAATTAAAATAAGAATGTTCTTAACATTATTTAGTAGCAACACAGGTATCAATGGTGAATGTATTAAATAGAACAACAATATCAAGAAAAAACAGATTTGCCCTAAGGCAAATGGATTTTATTTCAAGAACTAATGATTTAAAAAAGTGGATCACGTTTTGATCGGTGTTCCGTGAAAATTGATCTTCTGACGAATATATAATTACTATTGTATACCTGGGTGTGTCAAATCATTAATTGCTGACTCCTTAAATATTTGGTAACAAGCAAGTTACTATAAAAAATTTATGTTTTTTTTTGGTTTGCAAGGTTCACGAAGACAAATATTCAAATTACGAATGGCGTGGTTGCCTTAAGGTAAGTAAGAGGCAATTTATTAACACGGGCGTAAAGGATTTAAGGTGTGGAGGGAAAGGATAGACCTCTAAAGGCAGTTGGTTCTACAGCTTAAACAATCTGGGAATGAAGAAATCAACAATTTTAAAAGTTCGGGGTTTTTCTAGATCAGAGCAGAGGTCCCACGCTTCTTGTCTTGCAGACCCCTTACCTTGTTTTTCAATTGTGAGTGGACCAATAGCTTTGTTAACTTTTTTCGCATGTATCCCTTGCAGGTCGTGGGCAACGCAGCTTTTCGGTGAGCAAGAGAAGGGAGCCTTCTTGTAAATAGTTGTCATTAATAAGATAGGATCAAATATGTGAAGAGTTGTGGCAAATGCCGTTCGTGGGAACATTACTCCAAGCAGGGTGTAATTTGTACTCTGAGAGCCCGCCGCAGAAAAGCTGGCCAAGAAGAACTACGCCTGAACATTTTTTAAATATTACTATAAACTATAGTCAATTTAAAGCCGCACTTGTGCCTCAGCTTAGCTGTTTTAAGTTATATAGCATATACGTTTTACCTAGGAAAAATGCTGAATCGTTTTTTTTTTCAGTACAACTTGGAAAACTAATAATTTAAGGGAAAAAAGATATATAACTAAAATTACTGGCCTAATAAAAGTCCGCTTGATTTAGAAAATTTTGTGTAGCTCCTTTAGTGTTTAAGATATTAACGATTTAAATTCAAAATAAAAACGCAAATATCTTTAAAAACCTAAAAGAGCTACGAAAAAATGTATAAAACAAAAAATGTGCTTTTTAATAAAAAAGGTTATATAAACATTTTTAATAAACTAAGTAGTAAGGGGGACATAATCAAAAAAGTGATTTTGGCAAAAAAAATAAAACCATTTAAAAATTAATATAAAATGGAAAACTCGAAATCTATAAAAGATACAAAAAACGTATAAAAATAAAAGTGTGGCTCTTAAGATTCTAAACAAATAAGTTTCTATAAACGATTTTGCTAAAAATTATGGTTTTCAAGTTAAAGCCAAAGATAAGCAAATATTAATTACAATTAAAACAAAATTTGAAAAAAAAATTAAAAATATTTGAAAAAATTGTTTACGTAGTATTATAGGTTTCACAATTTTTTGTGTCACTTTAGTTATATAAGTTTTTTTGCTAAAGTTAATGCAATAATTTTAATAAAAATGGCTGTAAGCTTAGAAGAAGTAGATAACTTAATAAAAATGATATTTTAAAGTAATTGAATTTGATATAAATAAATAATTTATACAAAAAAATTGGATGTTAAAAATATGGATAAAATTTTCTTTAGATCATTCTGAACGAGCAACTGTCTTTATAAAATATTAAAATTTAAATTAATAATAAAAATTTCAAAAGAAATATATGTAATTTAAATGGTTACAATTAGCCCAAAAAACCAGCTTTCTTAACAGATATAAATTTATTGGTATAAAAACTTTAAAGTTTACTTAAAGGCACACTATTAATTCGTTTAGTTCATAAATAAAAAAGCCTTTACCAAAACCATGCGTGATATATTATATGTTTTAATAATACTTTAATCAATATTTACGGACGTCCCTCGTATATATTTATTGTTATACGCGTTGGGTTTCTCTTTAGTCATACTTTTTTACGTCTTTTTGAATTAATTATCTATCAAGTCATCAAGATTCTTGCTACTATTTTACAGGTAATATGTAACCTGTAAAATATTTTGTATTTTTATTATATACACCGTGATTCAAAAATAATTAATATATGCAAGTCATAATATACGTGGAGATATTTCAAACTAAATAAAAGTACTATGTATATTTAAAAAAGCCTTAAAACTGTTATATGATATTTTTAAAATATTTTTTTTACCGAACAGAACAAGTCGGTTTGTAAAGAAAATTTCATGGGAGAAGTCAGATTAATTTCTTTTATAAGAGCTCCCTTTTTAGAGACTCCACAAAACCGTTATAATTTCATGTCGGTTCGTCTGTGTGTCTGTGGGTGCAATATCGTTACTACATAAAGAACTAATCAGAAACAAAGATATAGAAATATTTAATAAAAAACTATTTTTGAATATTAATATAAATAATTTATATTTTTTTGTCTATATTCTGGATTGATAACTTATCGTTAAAAATATTTTAAAAGAACTACAAAACATGTCTTCTTATAGTCCCGGAGCCAGGTAAAAAATTGGGAAATATTTTCCTTTCAAGCGATAATTAGTGTAATCAAAGAGTTGTACCGTAAAGCTTTGTGAACGTCAGCTGCGGTTCCGTTTTCCGTTGGATCGATGAGCGTCGGTAACGTCCCACGCACGAAGAAAAAAAATATATTTGAAGAAAATAAAACCATGCTACTAGCTGACTATAACATGGTGTATTATACGTCAGCTGGTCGCTCGAACAAAAAAAAAAACAATACTTTCAATTATTTCCTCTCAACTAAAGATTTACCTGATAATAGCTTATATACAAGTATGCATAAATATATATATGTCATGTACCTCGGTGCAAAAACCGTCAGTTGGTACTTCAAAAGTTATAACGCAGGAGTTAGGCGGGAGCATCTACCGTCTATTTAACTGCATCAGCTGACGGGGTTTTCCTCGCCTTACTGCTGGCTGATTTTTTTTGTTAGTTATAGCAGTATATTAACAATCAGCTTACAAATTTTCATCCGGAAGAAAATGACGTATCTTAAAATATTCTCATTATTTCTTTAAAGCGAAGCCTCAGGTTATATCTCATTCATAGGTAATCTTTGTATTTTTTTTTAGAAAAAGCCATTAGGTTAGTTACTCACACCGAACTAAAAAAAAATTGTCTGCATGTATTTAATATAGAAAAGACTAGAAAGCAAAATTTATATCGTATTTTTTTCTAGGTTGTTGTTTTATACCTCCTTTAAGGTGTTAATAATTTGGTTTTATTGCTGTTTTCTCCTATAACCTATTTTTTCTAGTATCTACTTATTTTTTTCTATAACCTTTAAGACAAAAAATTGAATTTTAATATTTTTAAATTTAATTTCAAATAATTATAGCACGCCCATGTGAATGAGATTTAACCTGTGGCTTCGCTTTCTAGAAATAACGAGAATAATTTAAGATATGTCATTTCCTCTTCCAGATGAAAATTTGTAAGCTGATTGTTAATATACTGCTGTAATTAATAAAAAAATATTCAGCAAACAGTAAGTCGGGGGAAACCCCGTCAGTGCGTTATAACTTTAAAAGTATCAGCTGACGGTTTTTGCACCGAGGAAATTATTGAAAGTATAATATTTTATGTTTGAGCGACCCGCTGACGTATAATGCACCATGTTATAGGTAGCTGATGTTTTTTTTCTTCGACATATTGGGTTAGCTACAATTTAAGTTTTTAGTTGGAAGGAAATGACGATGACGATGATGAATATTTTTTTCTTCGTGCGAGGCTAGCGCCGCTCATCGCCCCAACTGAACCGCAGCTGACGTCCACGAAGGTTTATGATACAACTCTCTGATGCATTCCACTAATTACTATTGCTTGAGAGAAACTTGGTCATGTAAATCTAAACTCAAGTAATAATTGGCAATGTAATACTCTGTAAAGTGGCGGATTTACACATTTGCCGCTTGTAGGCTATTTAATTAATATTTTGCCGCCAGGACCGATCTCTACAATTTGATACCCTAGTTTCCAATCATATTAATTACATTTTTTTTGTTAATAATGTTGAACTTTATGCTTTGTGCACTATCGTCCTAATTATAACACATTTTTTCCCGTAATAAGTATGATTTGGAATTAAAACTAGGGTATCAATGTGTCAGTTCCTAGATTATTTTTATAATCCAATAATTTATTTAAGCTTGCACAAGAAATAGTTTTTGTAAGTTTAGCCTAATTTTGTTCTACTAATAAGACCTTAATACCTTATACTACTTACACAATAATGTACATTTGGTAAACGTAATAAAATAATTTTTTTCGCATTTTGTACAGCACACTACATTACAGACCTCAAAATTATATAATAATAGACCATTTTACAGCATAACAACCATTACAGCATAGCAACCATTACTTCATATAAACATAATTTAACAAGAAAGAAATAAAAAAACATTTATTTTAAGCAGTGTGACTATAAATATTAAAAGAACAATTGTGTAAGTTAGAAAAGGTCATAACTTTTGACCCCGCTATATTAAACAATTGTTGCTGAACATTTTTTTTATTTACCACATTTCCTACAGGAACTTCTTGGGTAAGTCCCAGTGGGACATTGTTAAATATCCTTTTGGAATTTTTTATTTTATTACCAATGCTTTCTTCCACGTATCCTTCAGCTACGCTTGTGGATCTCCCATGCCGTTTGAGAACCTAAATATCAGCGCCACTGTCCGCAAGAAGAGTGGCAGATGTTCTTCTAAAGGTATGTACACACCGAAAAAACAAACAAGAACAAACATTCGTTCTTGTTCACCTTGTTTGTATGTGTTCTTTGTTTATTGTTCGCGTTATTTTGTCTACATAGCGTGTGTTCACTCTCGTTTGACCAGTTGGAAAAGTTATAGATGACGACGAACAAAATTTATTTCTCTTTAGGTATGTACACACCAAAAAAACAAACAAAAACAAACATTCGTTCTTGTTCACTTTCTTTGTATGTTTTTGTTTATTGTTCGCTTTTTCTGTCTACATAGCGCAACCAAATATTTGTTTACTCTTGTTCGACTAGTTGGAATAGTTATAGATGACCATAAAAACAAAAATTTTCTTTGATGTACCGACGTCCACTGGAACATGTGCGAACAAGAACAAAAAAACGTTTGTTCGCCGTTTTAACTGTCTACACTGAAGAAAAACGTTTGTTCGCTGATGTTTGTTTTTGTTTGTTTTTTCGGTGTGTACATACCTCGAATATGTATGAACAAGAACAAACAATCGTTTGTTTGCGTTTTTACTGTCTACACTAAAGAAAAACGTTTTTTCGCTGATGTTTGTTCTTGTATGTTTTTTCGGTGTGTACATACCCTTAGACAACGATCGGTGTAACTTGAAGCATCAGGAAGTTTAAAATATTCCGCAATTTTTAGTGGAATTCTTGCAAAAGTATGAATGCCAACTGGCTGTACTGTACATTTTCCATAACAATAAAACAAGAAAAACCAATTATTGCTTATTGTTTTGGGCCTTAATAATAAGTACTTGTGGTAGATTTCATACCCGTTGCAGTATATACATACATTTTTTTTCTTAGTTTTTGCATCGCGTAACGTTACAACCAACATTGTTCCGGTATCTTCTATATATTTAGTTGTTAAACTGCATAATTCTACATGCCGACGTGCTCCATACAGCCTAAGAATTATATCTTCTTTTATTACCAGAAACATGTCGTCTGGAGCTTCATTCAGAAAAGTTATGACGTTTTCCATTGTCAAAAATTTTGATTTTTTAGGTTCATATTTGTCATTTTGGTGATTCAAGTAAGCTTTTACCTTTTATATTGTGAAATATAATTTTCAGTGATTTGTATCGTGCTTTTGATCATAGAGTATGTAGCCCATAAACTAAAAGCTTTAAATACTTTTGCCTCAAACAAATAACAAACTTATTACTTATGTACAATACTTTACTCATATAAAATAGCCAACCTTTTCGTAAAAATAGGCCAGCAGGCCAGTTTTCGTCAATTCCTTTAAATCTCTTGAATTTTCTCCACTCGCAGAACATATTATACACTTTCTCATACCTTCCCTTAGATTTTACTGGAAGTAAACTGAAAGAAGCTGCCTGGGGTGCATTAAGGATATCTCCCGAGTCGTTTCAACAGCTATTTCAATAATTATTGTTAAAAAATCGCTCTTTAAAGATGGGTTTATTTGGATGGTGTCAAGCGTTGTTATTAACAAAAAAACAACATCCTGTTTGGGTTTAAATTGCCAAGTTACTGAGATGTCAGACTACTACGTTTTTTTTTTAGATTTTCTCAATAACTATTATTGTAAACTGATTTTAATATAATATGCAAAAAGGCAATTATCTACAAAATGCGGAAAAATGGTATGCGCACCTCGTCAGAAATGTTATTTTACTTGACTCGTATGGTATTTAAATCCTCGCTTCGCTAGGATTCAAACGTACCATAGTTGTCAAGTAAAATTCCACTTTTCTGTACTTGATACGTAATACACCATTGAAACCGGTGAAATTAAATAAATTCAATTATAAAAATTTTACAAAATATTTTCGCAAACTTATCAATTATATCGTCCTATGAAATCCTATTTATTAGTTCTGACTCTGGACAAAAAAGCTAATCCGTCTAGCCTTCTTTGGATTAAGGTAGATCTTAGATAATTTTTTACCCGTATTAAGCAAGAAGATCTTCCCTTAGCCGAACAATCTGTCGCTAGTGTACATAGAGCCATGAGAATTGGTATATCCAACTTTGGATAAACGTTTTGCAAATTCTGTTTTTACAGTAACACAACGAGACTTTTTAATGATTCAGAATCTAGTTTTACCAAATTTTTTTAGAAGAAAGGTGATGTTTGAAAATGTGTACGTTCTTGAACTATGTGAGTCTTTAAATTATTGGAATACATTTTTTTTCAAAAAAGGGCTTTTTCCGTAAAAGTTAATGACAACAATTTTGGTCAGAAATAAAAACTTTTTCTTAAACCTGTTGTAGGCCTGCTGCCATATTTCTCATTTGGAAACAAGTCTATTAATGAGGGCGAGAAATGAGTCAACTCTGAAAGAAACACTTGCAAATTGTAGAATAATTTATTTAAGTGGTGAAACATTTTGAATTTTTAAATGTACCTAATAACATTTAAGTATATAAATATAAATCTTTTTAATTTCTGTAAGTCATAAAAAAAATTCTGGCTCCAAATTTGCCTCCCCAAAAATCTACCGCCTTAGGCTCCCGCCTACTCAGCCTGCTGGTAAATCCGCCACTGACTCTATAGGAAAAAGTTGTAGTGTTCGAAGGAGAAACAATGAAAATTATTTCTTTTCTATTTTAAACTGGTAATTATTCGTTTAAACCAAATAGGAAAAATATTTTTCTACTGCAGTTTAACCCTGTTAGATTAGTTACTCTCAGAATGTGCGATTTGGACTGGTTTTGACATATGAAGCTTGATTGAACTAGGAGACCTGGCCAAAACACATATATGTAAGGCCAAACCAACACAGATTTAGAAAAAAAACTAGAAGAAATTACACATATATTTTTTCTATTCCAAACAATCGGCCAAAAAAGAAGAAAAAAGTGCTTTTTCGACTGCTGCAAAAAAGGAATAAAAAAAAACAATTTTAAGGATTATCTAAATAATACACCTATTTTTATCAGATCATGTATGTATATAAAGTATAAAAATATAAAATATTATTGCTACATATCACTTATTTTGAGTAACCAATCCAGCTGGCCCCCTCGCCAATCCAGCCTGGCCCTGTGGGACCATTCTTAAAGGTGTAAAGCCAAGTTCCGATTTGGGTATTCCAAAGAGTCTAAGTTTTTCTTCGAACGTCGCCAGCAGGTCATCATGCGCTTTACATACTCGAGCTAGTTCGTATTGCAGGTCGCTTATGGTAGAATTTTTCTTCGATAGAATCTCCTAAAACAAAAATTTCTTTCCATATTATCTTTTGAAATTATCGGTAAAAAGTTATCGCATTTAAAAAATAGAAAAATATAGGCAACTTCAACTTTTTTAAATGGAACACCTGTAATGCGCTACAATGAAAGATCTTTTTTTGCTGATTTCAAATATACATACATTGATGATATTTGAGATATTTTAGCTTAAATTAAAAATAAATTGCAAAAAAGTTTCATATTAGTATGAAAAAAGCCATAAAATTGTTATGTTGCTAAATTTTATGAGGGTTTTCTCTGGACCGATAATGTTTATTTTTGCGGTTAAACATTCCTGCTATAGTGAAGAAAGACTCGTCGGTTTAAAAGATTTTATATAAAAACTCTGGATCTTGCTGCATAAGTCTAGCTATTTCCAATGCATACTAAGGTCGGTCCTGCACGTTGTGTTCAAAAAGATTCTGGATGGACAAAAATTTATAAGGGTGAAATTTGTAAAATTTTAAAGTTGAATAATTTTATATTATTTTTTTTGTTTAGATGCCGCATCCAAGATTTATACTTTAGGATTTTTTAAAATTATTAAAAGTAGTTAGTGCTAATCCAATAGAAAAAGCATAATAATAATAATAATTATCCTGGAAAAAATCGAGGATATCCAAATCTTCGTTTTCATTTCGTGTTATTTTTCTATTTTAGGCTTTTCCGTTTACTAAACTTTCTTACTGTGTATTTAATAGTGTTTATAGATGGTTCCCATTGTTAAGGATATAATAAGTGATATTCCCTTTGCACTGTCGTCACACTATTTTGGCCATAAAAAATCGATTTTTTTGCAATTTTTTTGTTCTTCTCAATAACCCATTGACGAGAAAGCAATTTAAAGTACTTCAAAAGATAAACCTAAACTTGTTACAATATCGAGACGTCAAATTTATCATAACAATTTTATTGTTTCCATGGCTTTCTTGTTACTAATATTGTTATTTATTTAAGCCAAAATATCTTAAAAATGGTTTACTCAAATATCATCAATGTATATATATTTAAAATCAGCAAAAAAATACCTTTCATTGTAGCGCATAATATACAGGGTGTTTCATTTAAAAAAGTTGATGTTGTTTATATTTTTCCATTTTTTAAATGCAATAATTTTTACTGATAATTTCTAAAGATAATATGAAAAAGAACCTTCAATTTTTATATAAAACATTTTTTTTATATTCAAAAATTAAGGCTCTCTGATGCCACGTAAATTTAATCAAAGACCCTGTAGCCAAAAGTAATGACCCACAAGGTATTAAAATTAAAATTACAATTTCTTTTCAATTTTTTTTTTGTAACACCTATTTATAACTTTTAGTTCAAGTTCAGAAATCTCTTGTGACTTATATAATTAATGGTAGAATAAAAACACGCTAGGGCACGCAATATTGAAAAGAGCTAAAGTAGAAATAGGACAAATAGGGATGGGCACCCATTGTAAAAGCATGGTAAAAGTCTTTAATAGGTCAACAGTGTTTTTATTCGAAATAAGTATTCCGAATGAAAACATAGAGGTATAAAATGTGACGTTTATTTTATGTAATTTGATCATGCATATCCTTATTTACGTGCTGTTTTCCTTCAGTTCTTTACTACCCATTTATAATATACGATTTTTTTCTATCAGTTTTGTGTGTTTAAAGGCTAAGAAATTTATTTTCATTTTCTGAAACAAAAAAGAAACGTGTGTGGAATATTAGGTCAGGGCTATAAACGGAAGCAGCTTTTAATATAGTAATATCTTAATTTTTCAATCTACAGGATGATATAGAACATTCGAGTCGAGTAAATGAAAGTACTCCATATAAATGACTTCGTATTTTACTATCAAAAAGACTTTTTTCCTTTAAAAAAAAAAGGGAAAACACTTTTAATTTTAATTATGATAAAGGGAAAAAAAATTTTTAGGCCATGTGCCCTTAAAAATTTTTTAAACAAATATATAAAATTTTTTTTTCAAAAACCCAATTTGCGGAAAAAATTAAGTTTTTTAAAAATTGAAAGATAAAGTTTTACAAATAATATTAAAATTATTAAAAGTTGGATTTCTTAATGAATTCAAAAAAACCGTTGGATGCTAGTTGGTTACGGCATGTTTTTTACTTCAAATTTAATACTCGTTTCAGTTTTTAGCTCGTTTTTTTTTTTTCCAAAATTAATTAAAGGAAGAAAAATAGGAAAAAGTATTGGTTGCATCGACCCATTTAAAGAGATAGATGGGCAGTAGAGCACCTGGATTTCCCCGAAAATTCGTATACAATATAATATTCCACAAATAAGTTTATAAATTGGTGAAGGAAAAGGTTTGCTGGAAAATATACCGAAAATATATTCCTTGGTATTTTGAAAAAAAGAAAAATTAAAAAAATCTCGTTAGGGATTTTTTTCAATGATCAAAGTATGCAGCAAAAAAATGACGGGGATATTAGTAATTTTTTTTTATCGCTATTTAAAACTCAAGGAGAGAACCACAAAAAAATCAAAGATTCTGAGCAAAGCGCAGATTGAACAGTTTTGAACTGTGCACCTGATGATGAATACCTTCTGATAAAAATAGTTCCTTTTTTGGGGGTTTTTGGGCCTGTCGCGGGGGTTTTTTTAGTTGCCCTTTACGACTTGGAAGAAAAGACTTATTATGATTCAAATACAAGATATAAAACCAAGGTACCACAAATTTACTATCGTCAAAAAAAATTTTTTGGATTATTATAAAGTATATGGGCCCTTTGTCCAGCAAATGTAGGACATCGGAGACTTTTTCCCAAAATACGGAAGGGGAAAAGTACAAAAAACCCGTCGGAATTAACCCCCTTTTGGGAAAAAACCCCCCGCTTGCAGGATTTCCGTTCCCCAAAACCGATCCTCTATGCGGGGATTGTTTTCGCCGTTCCACGAGTTTACTTGCGATGCTGGAGCAAATTTTAAAGAAATAAGAGGCAGGGGGGGGAAAATCCTCTACCGTTGCTGAAAAACATAAAATTCTTGGGAAATTTGCCAGAAAACTACTTACAGTGAAAAAAGAGCAGCAGATCGTGCCCCAACGGCTAAACGGTTTTTTTTTTTATTCCTTAACTACGGAAAATGTAGAACTTGGAGAAAATTTTTTTTTAATTTTTAATTTACAATTTTATAATGTTAGTAAATAAATAAAAGTTGAATTTTCCTTTTTTTAAAAATTTTTTTTTCCCCTTTTTAAACCCCTTTTAAAAGTTACTTTAAGGACAGTGCTTTAAAAAAACATTTTTGGGGGTCCAGATAGTGTTAAAAATTTAAAAAAACAGAAAAAAAAATTAAATAAAAATTTAAGAAGATTTTTTTCTGGTTTTTTTTAAAAAAAAAATTAAAAATTTTAAAAATTGATAATTTTACTACTGACTTATGCCCAACCGTGTGTTCACACATAGTCGTTGGGGTTTGGGGGGCCCGTAGGATTTTTTGGAACATGCGCAGACCTGCTGGTTATCGGCTACCTTTTTAGTTTAGGGAAGGGGGTCCGGCTGATAACACACAAGGCTTAACCAAGGTGTTAGCATCCCATGCTGATGAGTGAATGACATCCTGTGCCTTAAACAGGTTTTTTTAACGGTCCTCTGAAATACAGGGCGACTTTCAGAGTATCTGCCTTATGCGGTAATGCGGGGCTCTTCTGGTGAACTTTTACTTTTGTCCAAAAAAACGGGCAGAACCGTTTTAAGGAAAAAAAGGGAAAATGCGAATTGAAAGGATAATTTCTTTTCGGGGGCCACTCAAGGTCACAAGCCGACGAATGAGCCGACCGAAACGGGTAAATCCGTTTCAAGGTGCCCTGAATTTACCGGGCTTCCCCGGGGAAAGGGAACCACCCAACAAACAGGTGTTTAAAAGGGGTTCCCTTAACCAAACAAAGGGGACAGAACCGCCTTTTAGGAAAACCCTTTTAAAAGAAAGAAAAGGGCCCGGAGATGGGCCTCAGAAAAACATCTGGTTCCCTTAACAAGGACCTGGTAGCTACCCACGTCACTAGCCCGGAGGGATGATGGATCTAACGTCTGCTCGTCATACTCTCCAGAAGACAGGGACACCACAACACATCAGAAAAATTGTGCTCGTGTCCGGTAGAGACAGAGTAAGAGGGATGTAAGAACTTTTTTCAATCGGGTGCGGATTCTTGAAAGCCCTATTGGGGGGAAATATAAAAAGGTGTGAGCCACAATAGACCGAGCGGTCCCAGTGGAGGGCGTAAAAAGTCCACTTACTTTAAACCTACCTACCTACCTACCTACTGACTAACTGACAGACGCATCAAAATTATGGGGTACTTTTAGAAGTAGAAACTTAAAATTTGTTATGTATACAGGTTTTAGGACACAAGTAAAGAAACACTGATAAAAATTGCACATTTTTACTTGGAACGTTCTGAAACAGCGGCGGCAAAATCGTATTTTTAGGGGGTATTTTAAAGGTTTGTATTTATTTTAATCGATATCAGTTTTTATTTCTCATAACAAAGATTAATTATGTATTTTTGCATCCGATCGAAAACTTAATCTTGACCTTTTATATTGCGCATTTTGGGTCGATAAAGTTGCATCGAATTAGCCGATCGCATTCAAACTGCATACTATAAAAGTTAATAGGAAAGTGCACTTAAAAATAAATGAAATCATACATTCTAGTATTTTGACAGAGATTCTTAGTATAAAATGTTATTAGTAATAAATTATTAATATGAAAACTTTTTACTTTTTATCGAAATGTCCGATGACTACACATATTGTTTTACCTCTAATTTTTGATTGCTTTTCTCCGGTGGATGTTTCATAGCAGCGGTAAGTTCACCAATAATAACCTCTTTATGTTCAGTCACCTGACTTAAAGTCTGAATCCTCTTCTGAAGTAAAATATTTTTAACTCCCGTTTTTTGTTGGACTTCAAGAATTGCCTTAACAAAACGGTCGTGTAATTCATCTCTCTCTTCTTGTAGCTATAAATACCGAAGTTTTTGATTATAAAAAAATATCTTACACAAAAATATGTTTGAAAGTTACTAATATAATTTTTAAAGTTGTTATTAACAAAAATAGGATAAAATACCAAATAATAATTATTTATGTAATAAACTTAATGTCTTATTGTATTTACAATACTTTAATAAGTCTTACCTTACCAAACCTTAGTTGTAAAGCGTCGTTTGACCATCTGAGATCTTCAAGATCTTTTAAGGTTTGATTTAATTTAGCTTTTGTATTCTAAAAAACACATACACATTTATTATCTCCCGGTGCAAATAAAGTAACATCATTTTGGGAAATATTGTGAATTTTTTACAATATTTTGGGATTCTTTTCTTGGGCGCGTTTTGCCCAATTCACGAGTCCAGTTAACAAAGTGTGAACCAAAAAATAAATCTTTTTGTGTTCTTATTGCATTTTGTATACATGTTATTATACATCTGAATAAAAAGATGTAAAAATTGTGTTTCCAAAACTTTCCTCCACTATGCTTATACAAAATACACTCCTTAACAAAAATCAGGTACAAAAAATCAAAAATTTAAATTAAAATAAATGACTAACTTTTTAGTTCGTCAAGTTTTTTTGATCAAACTAGAAGAGATGTTAAAGAAGGCCAAGTTAATTTTTATCTGAAAATGTTAATAACTCCTGTTAAAAAAACTGGATAATATATTAAAAGGAAATAATATAATTCTTATATGTCGGAGCGCCAAATTATTTAAAAAAGTTGAACCTACCGCCAAAGAAATTTTGTCCTTATCATAATTTTGTAACTGTCGCTTATACTCCTTAACATCGTCCAATGCTTGCTTAAGGGGCACTACTAATTTCTTATTTTCTGCAGATAAATCTGCTACCTGCTTACTCATTCTTTCATTTTGTTTCCGTAATACTTCCATTTGATCCTTTAAAAAAATGTCTTGCATAAAAACAATAAAAATTACTAAAACCAATTAAAACATTTAAATTTTCGGCTTCCACCGTATTATAGTCTATCTGTTGAACATAAAACTTAGCCATGACTAAAAGAGGAGTAATTCTTAACATTTTAAATAGCTTTTTTAAATGACAGATGTACAGTAACGGCCATTAAATCTTGGGCAATTCTTTTTCCCTTTCGTAAAATAGGTTTATGCCACCTTCTACTGAATATAAATACCTGTTGAAAAACGTAATAAAGAAACAGGTGTCCGTTGTTAGTTTCTAAAAATATTTTTTTAAATGCCAAACTTAACTTTGAATCAAAAATTATTAATTATTCATTATATTGAGCCGAGAGGTTGGCCAGAAAGGGATGTGGCCGAAGAGCTTAACATCCCAAAGAGTACTAATCATTTTGTTAAAAAAAATGGCAGGTAACACACTTCTTTGAGGGAAGTGCTGGAAGTGGTCGCCCCAAACTATCGAATCAAGAACAAGACCCTAATTTAGTTAATGTTTTGAGAAACCAACCATTTGAATCTGTAGTTACAGCAAAAACGGAAAGCAATTTCCAGCATCGGATAGAATGGCACGGCGAAGAATTAGGTAAATATCCGAATTGCGCTGCCACTTGGCAGCCTTAAAACCGTTTTTAACAAATGCAAATAAAGAACAACGCATTGGATTTGCCCTACAATTTTACTTGGAACCTCCGATTTTTTGGGAAAATATAATATTCATCGATGAAAAAGTGTTGCAGTCGTGCTACAATCAAATACTTAAGGTATACAGGCCTCAAGAAATACGATTTGATAAAAAATGTACCCAAAAGACAGAAGTAGTGGGTAATTTTCGGTAAATGTTTGGGGGTGGCTAAGTGCACAAGGACTTGGTGTATGTTATTTTATCGAAAGAAGGTTCAATGCGGAGGTATATATAGATCTACTACAGAATATGCTTCCTTCTGTATTGGATCAATTTTCGGACAGAAATTTTATCTTTCCGTCCCGTGGCCCGCACGTAGTTTGGATTTAACTGTTATGGAAAATGTTTGGGGCTTATTAGTTAGAAAAATAAATAGAGAAAATAAGTTTAGGTCGCAAAATGTAAGCGAACTTAATGATACAATTTTTGAGGCGTGGAATGAGTTACGACGAAATCCGGACAACGCCCGGGCTTTGGTCCATTCGATGCCTGGAAGGCTAAACTCTGTCTAAGAAAAAAACGGAGCTGCAATAAAATATTAAATTTGTTTGGAAAGATATTTAAGTTTGTTTGAATTAATTAAATTGTTAATTAATTTATTAATTTGTTAGTTTTTATAAAATATAAATATTTTCTTTTACCTTTTGCTTTATTAATAGTAATTAAAAGTTAAACAAGGTAAAAAAGAGCGATTTACAAAAATTGGCAGAAGAGTCAAAATTTGACCAATTTTTTGCCCAAGATTTAATGGCCGTCACTGTACCAATTGGCTGACTTAGTATATAGCTTTATTATCATAATAATTCTAATCATATTTTAATTTGTATTATAAGTAACAAAGCTTTAATGATAATTTAAAAATTTTTCACCAAAAAAAATATTTTTTAAAAGAAAAACTTTTAAAACATGAAAGTAACCATAAAATAATTTAGGTATATTATAACATGATTCTTTGGATTTGGATTTGGTTGTTGCTAACTTATTATTTTCGTTAAAATTCTGTGTGCAACTTAATTTTAAAATGTCTAATGAGGAGCGAAAAAGGTCCGATTTATTTTTTTGTAGAAACCACAGCCGCTGCAAATCTTAAACTGTTTGCAGCCATTTTTCTCATTCCTCTTTATAAAGAAATAGAAAAATTAATATGATTACTTTCTTAAGTTATTTTACTTGAAGAAAATTAAAAGCTTTAAACATAAATTTTTGGCTTATTTTTTTAAACTAAAAGTGAGAAACTCAATACACCTTGGTATCGTCTTTTAACCATTAAATCTTTAATGGAGATAAAGCCGAACAATGATATAGTCCAAAGTTACAAATAAGTCACGATTAAAAAAACTTTTGTTTCCAACCAAGGAAGGCTAAGGTTTTCTTTTACAAAAAAAGGGATGACTCTGAAGAAGATATTATCAATATGGAAATAGACTCCAAAGGTAAAATTAATAAAAATAAAGAAGTGAGCCAAATACAATGAGTTTTAAACATTAACTGATATAAACAATTTACTCTTATTGAATCTACTTTATCTTCAAAAACTAGTGCATCGTCAAGCCCTGTTAAGAAACTCTGGCGATAAAAACGTCTAACATTCACAGTAGACTATTTAGTTTAATAAGCAGACATTAACATTATTATATATATAAATATTATTGCAATAAAAATGTTATCTATTTTATAGAAAGTTTATAAAATAGAACTTTTTTTAAGCAATGTCCTGCACTTGCTCTACGTCATTCGTGCATTGGCAGTCGCGTGCGGTAACGTACAGTTTTCCGCACTTGTTAAGATCATGAAAAGTAAGCGGCTAGAAACCCCTAAAGTTACTGTTTCCTAATAATATATAGGTAGATTTGAGCCAACTTAATTATATCTAAACTTGGTAGATAGTCTGTCTCAAAGTATACCGTGTTAGCTCTTGCCATCATTTATGGATTATACCTGCTGACAGCAATAAAACTGCAGATCGGTAGGTATTAAAGGACAGAACATTAAGGACGGATTTTAATAATATAAAGATTTTTAATTTATTGTTTATTTAGGTAAGTATAATCTTAAAATTACATTAAGAAATTAAATATATGCAAAGTTTTAATAAATTTATAACTGCATTATCTATACATAATTACATTTTTAATCTAAATATTTAAATCTAATTCTCTTTCACTATCAGAGTCATTAATGAGATTAATTACAATAGGATTTATGTTGTTTTGGATAGAAATGTAAGAGTCCTTAATTTTTATAATGTGCTGTAATGATTTTTTCCAGCTCTCAACTGGTATGTTACATTTTTTATCAAATTTATAACACTGGGACTTAAAGTAGGTGTAACATTTTCTGCTCTGATCTTTGATTTTACTTGGTTCCACAAATGCTCTATGGGGTTAAACATACAGTGATACGGAGGAAGCCGTAAAACAGTATGCCCAGCCTGTTCAGCCAAATTATCACATACATGTTGTTTTTTAATTGCATATGAATTTAGAACTTCCAAAAGATGCGTCTTTTTGTAACTGAATTCAAAATAAATATCATTTTCTAACAAAAAATCCTGGATTTCAGTTTTTGAACTTGATGAAGCTGGTGCTTTGTGTAGCAGACAGCTGTGATAGCTTGCGTTATCCATGACAATAACACTGTTGTTGGGAATATTTTTTAAAAGATAATTTTGTTTTCAAAAAGTTCTGCACTTGTGTTTTCATGATGATCCAAGCTAGAATCCTTAATATTCTTTGCAGACAACAGCAAGCAGTTTGGGACAAATCTGTCTTCTTAACCAGCGTGTATTATGGTAATGCGTTTTCCTTTATTGAAAGGTGCTTTCGTCTGACAGTTTTGACTGAAATCAACCCATCCTTTGGATACTGTGTCGTGTGTATCGAACCATGTAAAAGTCAAGGTAAATTATGGATCTGTTTTCTAACCTATATCTTTTAATTTCTTGAAGGTAATTAAATCTCAAAGTGCGTAATCTGTGCGATTCCATTACTACTTGTCTTTTGTCTATTTTGCGGTATTTAAATCCCATTTTACAAACAAGTCTATGGAGGGTGGCACGGCTAATATTTATATTGGTTTCGTCTTCGTCTAGCTTCTTTTTCAGTTTATCCAAGGTAGGAATAACTCCGCTTTCATAAAGACAATATATTTTCCTTCTTATTAGGTCCTCATCACTATTGTCTATACGGTGAGATTGAAAATCACTACGTTTTTTTCTTTTGTTCAATTCTTTATAATAATAATAATATCCCTTATCGATGATATTGGAGTTTTTGTAAGTAGACAGGTTTCTTTTAAAGCTTCTTATTTAATTAGACCTCTACTGATTAAAGTTTCATACACATTTTTCACAACCTGTTTTGCATCTAATGACAAATGATTTCGACGCGACATAGTTATATTCTCGTAAAACAACTTTTCCAAACGCACAGTAAAAACGGTTATTCAACACTGCCACTAAAATATTAGCCAAAACACTATTAAATGGCAAATACACACAATTTTTTTCGTGACAAGGGGATTGTCTAACGAAAAATTCTAAATACTTTTTCATAACAACCAAGTTGTCTTAAATCGACTTATTTTGACACCAGGATATGTCATAAATTTTTTTACATATATCTTCTGAACACCCTGTAGAACTAAGTACTTTACCAAGATTTGATTATTCGTCAGACATACCTGTTATTTCTTAAAAGTATCTAATTAGACTGGGTTATGGGTTTTACCAGGGTAATTAAATTGTTATGACTACGTTTTTTTATAAAATTGTTGCAAATATTGCATAGACATTTAACCTAATTGATATATAATAGAGGGTTAGAAAAAGTAATAAATAAACATAATTACGGCGGTAAAATAACTATAATCTGGACATTTTCGATTGAGAATGACGAAAGCAAAAGCAAAGGAACAAAAGTAAACCAAATTGCTCAATTAAAAAAGCTAGTTAAATAGGCAAAAATTTGTTAAAATTGATTGTAAGGGGTCTCGGAAAGTAAATAATACATGACGCGGTTTAAAACTTTAAAAGAATCGTATTTTATTTTTAATAAAAAATAGATTACTTAATTTAAAAAAAAAACAATACATTTTAATTGTAATTAATAACCTACATTACAATTTTCATTCTTGTGAATCCAGAAATGACGAAGTTCCACACAAACTTTTACCCCCCCATTCTACCCTTTTAGTTCTGTACATATAACCATCATCCCCATTTTAACCTCCTCAACAGATGTAATCTAAAAAAATATTAAAACAGATAATTTTTTGTCATAATCAAGGGGCGCTGAGGACAATGGACCTGAATATACCGTGGGAATCTCTTACAACGCCGTTATGACAGAGATAGCAACATGGATAGAAAAACGGTTCGATGAGAACTGGAAAAAGACCAAAGCCAGACAATCAAAGGCTATTATTGGGGAAGAACTATGGAAGGACCTACCGATGAACATAAAGGACTTTAATAGGGTGCAAATGAGAAACCTGACAGGCATACTGACAGGTCATTGTAGAAACAGACACTATCTCAACAAGATAGAAAAAAGCGAGACAAGTACATGTAGATGGTGTGGAGAGGGAAGAGAGGACGCCATACATGTACTTAGAGATTGCCTAGCACTAGGGCACCTCAGGGGGAAATGTCTAGGTACGGTATGGCTGGACCTAAATGACATAAGATTCCTACCACTAACGGGACTCGCATCACTAGTGAGGAAATTGGGGCTCTAGTAAGCAAAACTACAGCACCATATCAGTGTAAAAGGAATGCATACGTAAGGGACAGTACAGGGAGACGGAACCTGTGTATACTTAAGGGTTGATGTAGAGCATAATGGGCCTAGGCCTCAGTGCTCAGGGCTCCAGCGAGGGAACTCAACAAGCTACAAAAGATATATAGATATCATAATCAAAAGCCTAAATAGCAATTTTCATATTTCTAAGTCCAGAAATAATAAAGGTAAAAACAAACTTTCAACCCCCCTTTCCTAAAATTCTTTTCTAGCCTATGTTCATCAGGGATAATGTGGGATTCTAATTGTAAATCGTTATTTTCCTAACAAGTGCGCAAAGTGATACTTTTCCGCACGCGACTGCCGGTTTGCCCTAACGACGCGAAGCGGAGTTCGGGCAAGCAGTCAAGTGCGGAAAAGTCACTTTGCGCAAGCGTTAGGAACAAAATTTTTCCCACGAGTGTCAGGTAATACCAATATTAAAGCAATGATTATTTTTTATTTTAATTATGTTTAATCTGAAAGAACTACTACGACATATTTATAAAGGGGAATTATTTGTTGATAACATTTACAACAAAAGAACAGTTATTAGCATATTATAAATTAATTGCAGAACCTGTAATTTCATTTAGCGGGTGGCGCTTATTGTACGGCTTGATGAAGGGTGACTTAGCTCAGGAGGGGAGTTGTTCATGGTCAATATTTTATTCGACATATCCTTTTTCTGATTGATTTGTGGATTCATCAATGTAGCTCTCAGCTACAGCCGTTGATTTCCAGCCCCCAAGTCGCTTGACATTGGTAATTATTTCTCCAGAATCCGCTAACATAGTCGCAGAGGATCGACGAAAACTATGTCCAGTGTACTCTTCTGGATTTTTTAATTTTAGGTATGCAGCAATTTCTGAAGGCATTTTACCTATTGAATTTATTCCCACACATTGCGTACTGCATGCTCTTTGTTTATACTGGACAAAAAAACGTCTGTGTGGGGTATGTGGTTTTCGCAAATTTGCATATTTACGGTACAATTGCAGATAAAGTCCGATATTTGTTTCATCGGACACTACAAAGATTCTGGAAGTGTTATTTTTACTGTCAGGAATTTTCACCACTATCAAATTTTCATTATCCTGTATGTCATCAATCATTATTTTTGTAAGTTCATCTCTCCTACAAGCACCGGCGAATCCAAAAATTGTAGCAACTTTTATTAGAAGGTAAATATTATCAGGTGCTTCTTTCATGAATCCTGAAACTTCTTCTTTGCTGAAAGTTTTGATTTTTTTGGCCGGTATCCCACGTTTTGGTGTTTAAGGTAGTTGGGTCATGCAAGCAACATCTTAAGAAATCCTTCAAATTTTGAATATAAGTTATTAAATGTACAACACATGTGCAATTTTTGTACATGTAGCATAGAAGAAGCGTGGGAAAATGACAGGTTTATTAATTTTTGCCTTTGAAGGAGGCTTACCATCCTTACAAAAAACTAGTATAATGAAGAAAAATATATTTTGAATATAAAAAAAAATGAAAATTATTTACCACGTAGTTTGAACAAAAACTAATATTAATTACATCTTTAGAGAAATATTTTTACGGGAAGGGATATGAGAAAGAGCTGCAAGTAGATGAACTGGTAACGTTAAAACGAGTCCAAAGGCGGAGTACAAGAAAAAAGCGCGAAATTACCAAACGACTTAAAATTAATTTAAAAATTTATGATTTTTTTTATTGAATGATAATAATACTAATAAGTATATATAATCATAAAAAAGGGTTTATTATATTGTATTATTGGTTTATTAAAAATTTTAATTTACAGAATATAATAGACAATATATTTATATATGTGCGGATATATATATATAATATATATATATATATATATATATATATATATTATAATATATATATATATATATATATATATATATATATATATATATATATATATATATATATATATATATATATATATATATATATTATATATATAAAAAAAACTTACATACAATATTTATTTAAAATTCATATTTTTAACGATTTATTTATAGTACATTATAAACTTAGGGACTAAAGCGATACTTTTAATCCCGCGGCGAAAGGTTGTTACCCCGACAGTAAGAAGGTTTACAATTCGCTAAGGGATTAAAAAACTCTTTAGTCCCGAGGTTTATTTACTATTTGATGTACTTTAGATAATAAAATTAAAAAAAAAACTATTTAACGGTACTTTAACATATCGATGGAAGCGAGGCTGTCAGGTGTAGGGTTATTATATTGTTGATATCGATACACCACCAGAAACAATTTCTGTGTTCCTATGACACTAAACAAAATCTGACGCTGTTAAACTAAAATTGTCAAAAATTGAGCATTCGTGGTAATGGATATAGGGAAAGAAAATTTACGAGAAGCAGTTTTCCGAATATAAAAAGTGGTGCGCCAGCCGCAATGTTGAAAACATTACGTAAGAAAAGGTGCTTCTGGCCTACTTCTTGAAGAAATCGACCTAGTTAAAGTAGTAAAAGTAAAAGAATTCTTAATAACAGCACCTGATAAGGAATTTTTGGCACACAAGGTATATTAGTACCTAATGTAGCATTTGGCTATTTATGCTCCTACATCGAAATTTGTCGATTTACTGAAAAAAATTATTCAAAAAATAGCAAAGTTTTTTTTTAATTTCTATCTTATTTTTTTAAGAACTATGCTACTATAACAAAAATAACGGTATAAAAAAGATTAAGTGAAAAACCTTTAAATAAACAAGTAAAACTTTGCTTTATTTATAGAATATAGCTTTTAGGATCAATCGCATCGATTGCAAATGAAATTTAAGGGGTTTATACAGAAAAGAGTGCGACAGCTGTATCTCGGGCATTATAACAGTATAAGAAAAAAAATTGTAACCTGTAGTTTTGTATTGCTAAGGCTTACATCCAACTCGTTTTATTATACTTAATAAATCCTTTATATTATTTCGTAGTTTCATAAAAATTTTACATGTATTTAATATAACATCTCCAAGAGCCTACATTACTAAAGTTATATTAACAAAAGCAGTATTTTTTAACTTTTTACGAGGTATTTGATGCGCGATGCAAAACTATTAAAAGGTGCCATGGGGTAATAATTTGATAACATGATGATTTCACCTAAGCACTAAGGATACCCAAGGAGCTTTATTTGTAATCCGTGCTCAGCGAGCATCAACGTCATTCTAAGCGACCAGATAATTTAGGCTACGTCAGATTGATGCAAATTCGTCAATGCTCGCTGAGCACAGATTTTAAACAAAGCTTCCTGGATGTAGCAGCATAGTGCACAGCCTCTTACAGTATGCGTAAAAAGTCACTATCAAAATAAAACGTAAAAAATTTAAAACTGGCGGTTTAATCATTAAAAAATAATAGCTATAAAAAATTAGCTATTCTCTGTTTACTGTTATCGACAAATGTCAAAAATTTCGATTCTTATTTGCTAAGATTTTATAAACATGTAATGTTTGTCAAGCCATCTCATTCTCCCATGAACGACTAAATTGTTATTTTTTAACTAACATTATTTTGAAAACTGGTAAATATTGATAGGGTATTCTACACAAAAATGCTTAAAATTGGCCATATAATTCTAAAGTCGAAAAATATATGTCGCATCTTTGAGCCACAGTGTATACACAATGGAAACACTCTGGGCTAACACACCGTGAAAACATCGTATATTATATGTTCCACTGTTTCCAGGATTTCCATATTGTATACATAGTGTATAACTATAAATTAAAATTCTAATGTATTGTTTTTTTTTGTATCCATCTTGGATTTAAAGTGTAAAAACCATGGATTCATTGTGTAATCGCGGTAAATACTTACTATGTATTCATCATGGATTTGCTGTGTAAGCGCCGTGGGTTTAGTAAGAAACCACTGTGGAAACACGGTGTGCTTATGGAACAACTCCACTGTGAATACATCGTGGAACCTGTGTGCTTTCACAGTTTTTCCATGAACACAGCGCTTCCACAGTGATTTCACCGTGGGCTCAAGGATACAAGAGTAATTTAATAATTATGTAGGTATTATTATATGAATAATCAGTAAGTAACAATAAAACCCTAAAAATACTTCTAACGCCGTTAATGACTGGCCCATAAAAATAAACATCAGCCTAGGAAGTGTAACAAAAAATATATAGACGACCAAATAAAATTACATATTTGCACAAGCTATCTTCATAAATGAAAACTAAGCTGTCGTCGCCCGCCTGACGTATCCGACCCCGCCGTGCGCTGTCGGTTTGCCGCATTGCCAAATTCAAACAGCATTCCTCAATGAATTTAATTAACTTAAACAAAAAAAGATTGAAGGCACTATAATATTATATATTAGTTTTTATACACAAAGACATATTAAGCCTAAAGATTAGACCTGTATTTAAAAAATATAGGTGTAATATTTATTAAAAGAAAGCATTAAATGCTTAAAACTTAATTTATGAATTAAAAGTGTTCAAAATTTGGCAACAACCTTTTGGTTGTTTAAACAAATTCGGTATAAGTGAAGCTGGACTGTACAAGCCGAGTGGGAAAATAAATATCCGATGTTGCCAGATTTTTATATAGGTTAATTTATCGCAGTGCGATAGTGTGAGGGGTACAGTCATGTTAAAAATATTGGCCTGCAACCATAGTGCTTATGATATGGGTAGTAAGCCAAAACTTTGTGACTGGACTGTAGGGAAAGAACTACCTTAAGTAGTGATGTTAGCTTGAAATATGAACTTAAATCAAGGTTCCTTTTCACTTTGAGGACACATTTTAAAATAGAGTACTTACTCCATAAAGTATTAGGTTTATATGTTTTTTGCAAATCCGCAAAATAGGCCAAGAACACTTCTTCTTTAATACTTTTTGTCCCCTTTGTTGGAGCACCAGTTTTCGAAATGACTATATTGATTCTCATATTTTTCACGAGATTTTGCTGGTAATAAATTCAAACTTACGGTATTTGCTGCATCCAGGATAGAATCTGGTAGGTCCACATCGGAACTACTCCTTTTAAATAATTATTTTTGTCGGATTTTTATTTAATTAAAAAAGATACTATGACGCCTTTTCATTAAAAATGTTTGTTTGTATTATTTGTGTAAATTCATTTGTGCAATTGCTTGTTCATATGGAAACGAAGAAAAAATCTGACATGTGTTAAAATCACCAAGATTACATATTGTTGCTTGACTTGTCATAATCACTTATTATTATTATACAGGGTAATTAAATTTTTTTTTTGTGTTTTAGTTGAAATATTGAAAATTACGAAGTAACAAACAAAAAAGAGAATAAACTAAAACTTGCAATGGCTTCGTATATTGCATGAAATAGCCTACAATTACTAAAATACATATAAATCTTGCTTACCTGTAAGATTTTAGAGTAGTTTTACTTTTCAGCACGGCGTGCAGAAAAGTTCACTTTTCCGCACGCCGTGCGGAAAAGTGCAACTTTGCGCACTCAAATGCGTGCGAAAAAGTGGACTTTTCCGCACGCTCGTAGGAAAAGAATTTTTCAAATCTCTCCATAGTATTTTTAGAGCCCATTCAATGCAAAAAAAACAAAGAAACAAATATTTCCTTTTTATAATATTAGTATACAGTATGTCCACGCAGGGCCGCCGCCAGAAAAAAATGTAGGGGGGGAATCAAAAAGCTTAAGTCAATATACTAGTCTAGAATTAATTGAATTAAAAGCACAAATAAGTATACCACAACTTTAATCATAATCATTTAAATTCCAAGGCAATATTGTAAAATTTGAAGATATAGAAGGAAAATGTTTTATTTTAGGTAATTTTAAAAAACCCAGGGGGGGTCGACGGACACCCCCTGACCCCCTGCCGGCGGCCCTGTGTCCACGGATAGGCATCCCAATAGGACAAATAAACCAAAAATTTTGTTTTTCGACAAAAAGTCATTCTTGATAAACAGTTCTGCATCTCGAAAAAATGTAGTCTAAGAAGAAAATTTTTAATTTTTTTATACAGGGTACCCAAAAAATAAAAACAAAAACATCAAATACCCTCAAGAATAAACTACCTTTATTTATCTTTTTAAAGTAAAATGGCAAATAAAAAAAACGTTTTAAATCCTATTCAGTGCTTACATAAAGAACCCAAGCTACATTTGTCCCCGGTACTGTAATAGCAGTTCATCCAACTTATCCGAAAAAAAAGTTTGTACCATTACCATGTATGAATTCCTGTTGCACGTATTCTATATCCAAAAATACGAAATGGGCAGGAGATCTAAGTTCAAGCTTTTCTCTACTCCAGCATCGTATTAATGCGTGTATTATTTTTACTAAACAACCTCTAGTTTTACCTTTTTCACCTATCCCACCAAATGCAGGTATCGTTTATCACCAAAAAACCTGACAAAACGTCATGATACTATTTTAATGTCACGAAGTTGTTCAAAATCTCGTTTTAAAATATTTAAATAAATATGCTGTCCGTTGAACAAAACATATTTTTCATGCAGTATTATGGTATCGGTGAAAACTCTCACAATTATTTACAAGAACGATTCATCGAAAAGTTTCCTGGAGTTTATGTTTCGACGTATGCAATTCGGCAATTAATCAAGAAATTCAAACACACGGGGTCGGTGGAAAACTTAAAAGGGAAGAAGAAACTGTTTGATGATGATGATGCAGCTACCGTTGTGGTCTTACAATCTGCTGCGGAGAACCCACTTCTCTCACTAAGGAAACGAGCCCAAAATTTGCAGATCGTCCAAAAAAGTCAAAATCAAAAAATTTTAAAACAACATAAGGTTTACCCATTCAAACCGCATTTTAATCAAGCTTTAGAAGATGGAGACCATGCAAAACGAGTAGATTTTTGTTTATGGGTAGGGGACAAAATTTTAAATGAAAATAACCAATTTCACAAACTTATTTTGGTCCATTTGTTCTACTGGGATGTCTATCCGTGGACATACTGTAGATTGCGAAAGAATTTTTATATTTTTAATTAAACAAACACCCACCTTAAGGCTGCTAATTAACGCAAGATTATTAAGAGTAATGTCGTTATAGTAGTTTTTCATTTCATTAAAAGCCTTATCGTGATGTCTATTTAGTTCCGTTATTTGGTTGTTTTTTCTTTCTTCAACTTCTGAAATTTCCATGCTAAAAAGGTGTAATAAATTTTTAGTTAAGTAAACAACTTTACCTATAACCTAAATTAGAATAGAAACAGGTAAATAAAAATCTTTCCTTTCATTATCGATCTCCAATCACGTTCTTAGGAAGAAAAAATGTTTACAATATTTATGTAATAAAATGTTTTATAGGTAGTAGATTAGGCTAGTGGCACATCCCCCAAATAATGCTTATTTAACAAAATAGTGACCACAATAGATAAATAACCATTTTTGGTTTTATTTAATGTTGTCAAGGGTACTGAATTTAAATAAGAAAGTTTTTTTTACTACAAGAGGTGAAATATTATTTAAAAGGCAACTTTAGCCTAAAATACGAGGAAAAAAAACGCTTTTTCAGGTTTAACTCGCCACAACTTTGCTCGTTCCTAAAATTTCTTTTCAAAATTTTAACTGACTAAACTTATTACTTTTCGCAGAAAAATTAGATCTTTTAGATATCTTTAAACTAAGTCTGGCCAGAAATATGAATTTTTGAAAAAAAAAAAATATACGAATACATTAGTTGCAACGTTCGAACGTAAAAGTTTATAATTTCGAGTTTCATCCTGTACCTTATTGAGATATAGCGTATAAAGGAGTTTTTTGGAAAGTTTTAGCCCTAAATGTTCAATAAAAAAAGTTGGGCATAATTTTAAAAGTCGAGTTTCCCTGTTACCCCACCCAGCAATTCTACGAAAGAGAATTTTTTTAGTTGAAACCTAGTGGAATCTGTTCTGAAAGACCTAAGAAAAAAAAATCAACCAAAAAATTATTCCGCAATAAAAAAGGAGTGAAATACATCCCAATTCCCCCCTCCCCCCCCCAATTAACCCAAAAAAGTTTAAAATAACCTTTTTTGTAATTTTTAAGAAGACTATAATGTATTTTGGGCCGCTGAATCCGATATTAACGTCAAAAAGTAAGTTTAAGGGTTGTAACAGCCTTATTTTTACCCTTTAAAACCTTAAAATTTAATTTTCCTTAAAAACCGTTTTTTTTTCTTTTTTATCGGATCTAGTAGGTATTTTGGGTCGTTAAAGCAGAATTTAAAGTTAAAAACTAAGTAAGAGGCTTGTTACACCCTTATTTTTACCCTTTTAACTCTTGAAATTTAATTTTTCTTAAAAACATTTATTTTTTATTTTTATGAGATTCAGTAGGTATTTTGGGCCGCTAAATCCGATTTTAACGTTAAAAATTTAATTAGAGGGGTATAAGACCCTTATTTTTAGCCTTTTAACCCTGAAAATTTAATTTCCCCTAAAAATCGTTTTTTCTTTATTCTTGTGAGATTTAGTGGGTATTTTGGGCCGCTATATCCGAATGTAACGTCTTAAATTATATTAGAGGGGCTTGACATCCTTATTTTCATCCTTTAAACCCTTAAAAATTTTACAAAATTTAAAAGCGAACCCAAAAAATACCCATTTAAAAGATATCAAAAAAAATGAAAAAAAAAAAAACGTATTTTAGGAAAGACATTAAATTTTATAGGGTAAATAAAAAAGAGTGAAAATAAAGGGTCTTAACAACCCCGTTAACTTTTAAAATTTTTTGAGGTAAAATGGATTTCAAACCGGCCCAGTACTAGATCCCTTAAAAATTATAAAAAAGGTTATTTAAAACTTTTTGGGTTAATGGGGGAAAGTGTTTTCATTGCGGGAATTTTTTTTTTGGTTGACTTTTTTCCTTAGGTCTTCCTGAACAGATTGCACTAGGTTTCAGCTAAAAAAATGTTCTTTCGTAGAAACCTTAGCTTTGACCTTTTTTTTAACACAGGCAACTCGACTATAAAGTTTGCTGTTGAATACGTGCATGCGCGACGCACGATTCGATGGTTCGAGTGCAGCTACGCTATCTTTTGCAACATTTCGAATCGTTTCTTTGATATTTTTTGGTAAATTTTAAAATATTTAACGTATTTCTTATAAGTACTAGCATGATATTGTGCTTCATTTTTATATAAATCGGCTGTATCAATTAAATTTTGTGTGTTTCTTGCGAAAAATAGGTAAAAGGCTTTGAAAAAAATGAGCGATAGCTCATTCGACGAGGAATGCAAATCTGAGAAAGGCGTTTTCAGGATTTTTTCTGTCAATAAATTGTAATTTTTATTAACAAGCAACGAAAACAAAAGCCATTGTGATTTTTGATGATAACTCAAAAACCATAAAAGGTAGCGGAACTTGCAAAAAAGTTCTTTAATGAGAAGGAAATTTCCGATAAATAAGTATCCGGAGTTCTATCCCCATTTTTTATAATTTTAATTTAACGCTGGAAATCGGCCTCCGCGCGATATTTTTTGTTGCCTGCTCGGCTTTAAAACCGAGTACGTCAAACTAACTAATTTTTTTAGAGTATTAAATACTAATTAATAATTTAAAATAAATTATAGAGTATTTAGAACACTTCAGAAAATTTATCCCGTTGAAAATTTAACCTAAAGTTAATTTTTTAACAAGTTAGACAATTGTTAATAAACAAATTTGTTTCGAACTTTTGTCTTCGTTATACATTAAAAAAAAATGTTTTAAATAATTGTCGTGTACCTTTTTGGCGTCCTGAAGCCCTTCTTATATACATACCTAACAAAATTACGCCATAAAAGTTTTAAAAAATTTAATGCTTTGCTTATAATAATTTTATAACTTTGACAATATTACTCTGATTTTTCATTTTTTGTCAAAGTTATAAAATTATTATAAACAAAGGATTAATTTTTTAAACTTTCATGGCGTTATCTTGTTAAGTATGTATATAAGTAGGGCTTTACAGAGCAAAAAACTTGTACGGCAATTATTTAAGCATTTTTTTAATGTACAATAAGAACGAAAGTTCGAAAAAAAAATTTAATTGACAGTTGTCTAACTTGTTGAAAAACTAACTTTAGTTACACCATAATTTTTTAAAAAATTTCAATTTATAATAAATACCATAAAACAAAATATTTTGCATGACGTACTCGGTTTTGAGGCCGAGGGTGCAAGCAAAAATGTCGCACGAAGGCCCATTTTCAGCGTTGAATTAAAATTATAAATAATGGAGATAAAACGGAAGTTAAAACTTTTTTATCAGAAATTTTCTCCTCTTCAAGGATCTTTTTTGCAATTTCCGCTATGGTTGTTGAGTTATCACCAAAAATCGAAATTACTTTTTTTTCGTTTTTCGTTAATAATAATTGCAATTTTTAATAGCAGAAAAAAATCCTTAAACATTCTTTCTCAAAACTACATTCCGCGTCGAATGAGCTAACGCTCATATTTTTCGAAGCCTTCTAACTATTTTTCACAGGAAACACACTTCTCGTCTAGACGTTCGACACTCACAATTAGCAATGCATATAGATGGTGTTTAAACTGTAGACCGGAAAATTTAGATTATTGGTAATCATCATTGTTGCTTAGTAATAATAATTATACCTTAAATTAAAAAAAGTAATATTATACTTATAAAACAATTCGCTGTTCGTGTGAAATAAATCGCGCTTCAGCTTCAAAATTATGCCATGTTTTTTCCTATTGGATTTTAAGGACTAAAATATTTTAAAAAACTTCCCTTAACCCTATACAGAGAGTTCGGAAAATGCACGTCTACATTGCAGGAGGTAATACCTCATTAAAAAATGTAAAAAAAAGTTTTTATAAATATGGGTCCGAAAATGCATAATTTCTAAGATACACGGTTTGAAACTTAAAAAAAAATTATTTGTAATTATTCTAAATACCCTGTAGTCGATTTTCTTGAAATTCGTCAGTGTTACTTTTAGTAATAGGGGCCTAATTTAAACCTTATTAAATTAAGATTATTAAGTCCAGTGGCGTCTCATAATAATTGTGAAAATATGTAAGCTACAATTTTTTTGCAATTTTTATATTAGTTTTGAATTAAGAAACTAAAAATACAACTTTTTTGTTTTTAATATTTTATCCTATCTTGCTTTGTTTTCGGGGAAAGAATAAAACCAATTTATTTCAAGTCTCTAGACCCTATTAATATTTAAATCTAATTGCTAATTATATTATATTTAATTAATTATTTTTAGTTGCCTATTTTAAAAAATATGTATATAAAAATTGCAAAAAAAGTAAGTGGCGTACATTTTTCTCACAATTATTTTCGATGAGGTGTCCCCTGAGACGCCACTGGACTTAATAATTTTACTTTAACTAGGCCTAAATTAGGTCCTTATGAATAGAAATAAAACTGACAAATTTCAACGAATTCGGCTACAGAGTATTTAAGATACTTACATAAAAACTGTTTTTTTTTTATTTTAACACCCTGTATTTTAGAAACTATTTACTTTTGGACCCATATTTATAAAATAGTTATACATTTAAAGTGACATTTTCCAAAACTCATTGACGTTGTAAAATATCTTACTTTTCATAACTAGTTACGAAAAGTAAAATTTTTCGCAACTGGGTGATGAAAAATTTTACTTTTCGCAACTAGTTATAATAACGTCAATGAGTTTTAAAAACTGTCACTTTCAATGTCAAAATTATAATTTTTTAAAATATTTTTCAATGAGGAATCACTTACTGGTATTTGGCCGTGCATTTTTCGAACACCCTGTATTTTAGTATAATATAGGTTACAAATTGAAATTAAAAAGTTATGTAACAAAACATATCTTTTACGTCCGAACGTTGCAATTTATGTATTCGTCAATTTTTTTCTCAATAAGTCATAATACTAGGTATAAAGACATTAAAAGGGTCTATTTTTTTTAAAGTAATAAATTTATGCAGCAAAAAATTCTTCGTGTTTCTCTGTTGGGAGAAGTAGAAGTTGTAAAAAGAGCTTCCAATTGTTTAACATAAATAGGGCGAATTGTTCATGTATGTAAAAACATACACATTTGTGATACGAGTACATACAAAGTATACATATTAGAGGGGAATAAAAACTTTCTAATTGAAAGATGCTATGGCTATGGATATAATGTGTTTGTGCCAATTAAGGCCATTCTTACTCTCTGCTCATAAGTAACAGCTATACCATTTTACAACATCAAACAAAGTTATTTTTTGATGCATTTATTAAACTAAATAATATTTTTTTAGGAAAACTGTAAATGGATGCGCCAATTCAATATTACTTGAACTTCCCGTAAAAGAGATATCTATATTATCTTGCTCTTGTTTTCCAAATTAGGCTTGAGAAACTGAGTATTAAAGTGAATGCTACTATTGTCGATAAAACTAAATCAGACTGACCTCTAAAAATAATTTTTACATTTCGTAGAAGGTTTAAGCCCTAAAAAAAAAAAACTTAACATCACACTGCCTAATTTCCAATATTATATAGCTTTTAATGACTTACTCATGTTTAGTATTCAGCTGAATTCTTATATCATGAAATTTTTTTTCATATTTGATTTCAAGTTCTTTTGCTTTTTCCTCAAACTCATCTCTAGCCTCAGTTATTTGTTGTTGGTGTTCCTAAAATAAAACACTTAATTTTTTAAGTATCTGTTGGTCAGATTACCAATTCGGTATTAACTAATTTTTTAAATTAAAATGGGGTTTTCACCTCCAATGTTTTTATTTGTTAGACAGGATAAAAATATAATTTTATATGAAAGAAGGTTTTCACAGAAGTAGGTTATTTTCGAAAAATATGGTCATAAACAGTTTCCGATTCAAGGTTAACCGATTTTTCGGCTTTTGTTACAATCTTCAACCGAAACCCAAAATTTAATCAACTAAGAAATCTTAGTTGAGAACTGACTGAAAACATAAACATTTAAAGTTATCGATGCAAGTTTTATTTTACTCTATTTTATATGTTAAAGGGTCGCACTGACAATGGATCTACGCCGGATTTTCAATTTTTAAATAAAAAGTGAAACATGGGACCCACACCAAATATTTTCCATATGCTATAGGACTTAATGGGAACAGTGTGGTAAAGAAAATGTCGAAATTTGCGAACAAAAGTTGATATTTTGGGTGCTACCCCCTCCCTCCTAGGAAAGAATCGGACTTTCAAAAGCAAATCATTTATTTGTATTTTCCTCGTGAATATATTCAAATTATATGGCCAAATTTCTAATTTCGCAAAATTATCTGTTTTTCTAAAAACAATTGCTACTTGATACTTTTTTATTCAACAATTTTCTTATGAAAATATTTCAAATAACACTGATTTCAAGCAAAACGAATGAAATTTGATCAAATTTACGAAAAAAGTAAAAATTGAGAATTTGCTTTTGAAAGTCCAATTTTGCCCTAAAAAATTGATTCAATCTATTCCATCCAAGAAATTATCTTTTTTTCGCAAACTTCAAAATGATATTTACCAGTGTTCTCCTTAAGGGCATTAGCATCTGGTATATATTTGGTGGGAATCCCATGTCTCACTTTTTGGATAAAATATTTTGAAAATCCCCCACTGCAAATAAATATTATGAGTTAATTCCATTGCATCGTTGCAAAAATATATAAGTCATAAAAATGATATGCCTTATATCATTACAATGACATAGACTGTATAAGTCTTTAACCTAAAAACCTGAAAAATATTTTGTGTTATGTAAGACGCTTTTATGGAAATTTATTTTTAATACACTCAGCTGCAAAAAAAACGCAACAGTGAAATTTTTGGTAAAATTTGAGGAACCACAACTTTTTTATTTTTAGGCCTTATTTTCATACATTTTTTAGAAAACTTTAGGTAAAATGACCAATTTTAATCCACCTATTTAGTCGTTTGATAAATTTTCGTGTTTTAGTCATTATAGAGGGTTAATTAAATGGTTGCTTTATGACCTAAGTTTTAAAATACCCTGTGGAATAATTACGTAACCAAATTTTTCTTAAAAATAAACCAATGCACATAAAGACATGAACCAAAAAACAAACTGTAGAAAATGAATAGTTCTTAACGAATATTAACCTTTTAAAAAAATTGGTAATGTAATTATTCCACAAGGTATTTTAAAATTAAGGTCATGAAGCAACCATTCAATTAACCCTGTATAATGACTAAAACGCGAACATTTATTAAACGACTAAATAGATGGATTAAAATTTGTTATTTTACCTACAGTTTTCTAAAAAATTTATGAAAATCAGCCTAAAAATAAAAAAGTAGTGATTCCTCAAATTTTATCAAAAATTTCACTGTTGCGTTTTTTTGCACCTGAGTGCATATCAGTGTTAAATACAGTTTCTGAATTTGCCTAGTTAGGCTGACGTTAACAAGACGACAAACATGCAAAAAGTGTGCCGAAACGGCCTACATGTAAGGCCAATGATTGGTTGGCCTTACATTTCGGCCGATTCGATGAATGAATTATTATAACTTTGTCCCTTTCTCTGTTTTCGATACTTGGATACAAAACTTCGGCCAAATCTTTCGCTTTTTTTGGGACGAAGCCGAATATAATGCAGAAGGAGTTATTTTGGCCGAATGGAGCCGAAGCAGAAGCCGAACCTTCAGTCAGACACCAGCCATAAATCATAAGAGAGTTGGGGATACTTCTTATTTTTTGAAACTCGACAATGGGAGTCGATGATATTTTTTTGTGGTGGATAGTTAAAAAATTGATTTATCAGTTCCTAGCAACAACATCTTTACGTTTACCTTGGGACAGTCTTAAGTATGGTAAAAGGTAGTTTATTAACACGGTACTTAAATATTTGGAGAGTAGGCAGAGAAGACAAAATTTCTGCTGGCAGTAGGTTCCACAGTCTGGACACTTTAGCGATGAAAGAGCGAGAAAAGTGAGATAAGAGTGTTGTAATTGTTTTAAGATTTTTTGCGCGCGGTGTTTTAACCTAATGAAAAAAGTACCTTGTGGCTGGATTGGTAAACATTGACTAACGTTCATTTATAAAGACGTAAACTGTCTTTTAGATTGTTTTGATTAGGATCGATTGATTTAATCGATTGTAAAACATCGCTAGAAACGCAAGCGCTTATAATAAGTTTATCTCAAAAAAGCATATTTAATAAATTTAATCAGGAAACTCTTACTATCTTCATGCTTTTAATCTGGTCTTCATAGCAAGTCTCTTGTTCTCTTAATTGAATCTTTAGATTTTTCTTATCATTTAATAATTCCTTTTCCTGCTCAGTGTGCTCATCTTGAGCTGTTTTTAACGAAACCAGCGCTTCAGCTTTGCATTCCGTCAGATTATTTTGGTGTTCGTATTGGAGGTGTTTAACTTTTTGCTTGTAAAATTTAAGTTCATCTTCGTTTTTCTCAGCAGCTTCTTCAATTTGTCTGTCTTTGTTTCTAAGACAAAAAAAATAAAATTTAGCAACATCAAACAGAAAAGAATGTACCAAACCATGAAACTTGTAAATTCAGCCGCCAGTATTACTTATCAAAAATGTAGGCGTGCTCTCATTTAAAAGCTTTTAAAAATCCTATTTTTTCTCTCCTGTAAAGTTTACTTTTTAGGAATAACTATAGTTTTGATCGGGATGTGCAAACTGCAGGCTTGTTTTTGGATTTATGTTGCTGTAATAATAGTTTTAAAATAAGAAAAATATTTAAAAAATTCCATGATACACCATTTCGGTGGCATAGTGGTTAGTGACCCTGCTAAGCACGCGGACGACCCAGGTTCGATTCCCGGGGCCATATGCTAATGGTCTTTGCTGCGTCGGAACACCGCTTACTGTAAGATAAGCGCAGTTAAGCGATGCTGGGCACAGTTAGTAATTGAATGGGTGGCCGCCAGTAAACACCGGCTGCAGTTGGGTGTGGTACGTTAAACTATAGGTCCCGTTTGGGTGACATTACCCAGACGTAAATGGGTGAAGTTCAAAAGTAGTAGCTATTTTTATAACGTCCGATGTCCGATGATGTAAAGAGCAATTTAACGAGGACTGAATAGCACCATATTTGGGGCTTTTCTTTATAAAAAAAAATAGTCATCTTGTTTATTTATTTCGTAGAATCTGAGATTTTGTTTAAGAAAATTATTTGAAAGAAAACAAAAGGGATTCGATATAAAATTAACATTTTCGTAATGGGATAACTTATTTATTGGTACGAATTGTTTTGATACGTCCCAACAAAAATAAATTCGTAATGATTTTAATAAAAACAAAACTTATTTAATTTATAAGAGAAATTTAAGATTTATACTATTCTGTCAAAGGCTTACTACTGTACTTGTTACATTTGTTTTGTTAATATTGTTAATAATAAATATACTGTGTCGAAGCTCCTCTGTTCGCTACACATTCCTTAAGTCGTCGCGGCGTTGATTGGATTGGGTAATTAATGTCTTTTTGGTGTATTGTATCTCAGGCTATCTGAATTTGGTTTTGTAGAGCCTCCGATATTTCTGGAGGGTGCGGTGAATTTTGCAACCTTCTTCCCATCAAATCAAATACATGTTCGATGGGGGAAAGGTATGGAGATCTAGGAGGCCACTAAAGCAGATTTACACCGGACGCTTCTAAAAAGTCTTAACTAACACGTGAGATATGAGGTCGTGCATTGTCCTGCTGAAAAAGTGGATCTTGCAATGTTTCCAAAAAGGGACGCAGATGTGGTTGTTAAACTTCGTTGATATAGCGCTGGGCAATCATGCTACTTCAAATGAACACTAATCGTGACCTGCTGCCGTAAGTAATGGCATCCCACACCATAACACCCACATTGCGAGAAATATGCCGTTCGATAGAATATTGCACTTTCCTTCTTGCACCACGTTGGCGACGATGCTGTGGGGTCAGATCTAGTATAAGACGGTGATGTTATAAAATCGCTTTAAAAGACCTTATTTGGCGATAATCTGTCCTCATTGTTAGTGCCCTTCCGACAGCATCAAATCACTGATTCGCAACTGCCCTTGTTGTGGAAAATCGATCTCTAAGTGCTCTTATAACAATCCTGTCACTTTCGGCCTTCTTGGAACCACCCCACTAAGCAAAGAACATCTTGAGCACGTTTTGTAACGTTATTTAAAAGTAACTGTAATAACGTTTACTTTTAAACCTTATTTTGTCATGTCTGTTTCGTTAAAAGTTAACATATCGACCTCGTTTGGTTAAATGTACCCCGCACAGAGATTGTTACATTTTTTAACAACGACGCCAAGTTTACAAGAAAGATTTATTAGCTTTAGTACATAACCTTACTTTATTTTAAAAACAATTGTGTTTTGTGTTGTAAATTTAGTTTTTTCTTGTTATATTAAAAGGAAATATGGATCGGAAAGTATGTATATTACACCATTTTGTACTACACTTTAGTTTTTATGTATGTAGGTATATAGATAAACTGACCGAAATTCCCAATTTTGAAGGTCAGGTTTTTAAGCCATAAGTCTAGAAAATCCAGCATTAGTCGTTTCCTTAGGATAAAGTTACCATTTGTCCTAAATATTGGGGTAATAAGCCCGGATTTAGTTCCATTCCCTAGATACATATAAATTTAAAAAATATAGATTAAAATTTGATTGCTTTATACCTACCTAGGTACATAATACTAATTTATATTAAGACCGGAAAGTAGTGTTTTGCAGGTTGAGCCATGGGGTTTCTAGGGCCAGTGGAAAGCGAGTCCTGGAAGGTAATGTAATGTACATTTTTTTTTGGACCGAAACTTTTAAAAATTATAATAATAATATTTTAATGATCGAAAATAGGTCTATTTATCCGCTTGAAATGGATTTGACACTTATTATAACAATCAGAATAATTTAAGACACCCACAGTAGGTACGTAAGTACTAAGGCCTGAAGCCTTCGTGGACTGTCCGGGGAAAATCAAAAATTAACTGAAGTTCGTTTTCGTAACAACTATAAACAAAAACAGCTGTGCCGTAAATCAGCAGCTTATTTTTCATTTTATAGATCTGTAAAGTAACAAATGGGTCTAGAAAAGTGACAAATGATTTTTTCTGGTTCTTAATAACCACTTTCTGGTCTAGCCCAAAAAAAAGTTAAGTACTTTCTGGCCAAAAAATTCTCCAGAAAACGGGTATTTTCCGATCGGTCGAAAAATACTTTTTAGGGGACTTATTGGATATGTTAAATAAATGAAATACTTTCTTTGGTTGTAACTTAAAGCATTTACTGTGATGTATTATATTTTGTAATTTTAAGGGTAATTATTTACAAGTGCGGTCAACTCTATTTCAGGCCATAAAAAATAGATTAATTTATGGATCATCATATTTTTTTAAATTTTTTTGTTTTTACGGCGGATTTATGGTTATGATAGCAAAAATACCAAAAAATTAATTTTTTAAATAAAAAATCAACTTCGAAAGTTCAAAAAATCGTTATTTTTGCAAATAATTGTAAATAACTTTTATTCTTATTGTTTTCAAGCTTATTGTTTTTTTTCGTAATCTAAGAATTACAAAAAAATCGACGTCGAAATGAGTTTTGGTTAGTTGCGGTTAGTTTTTACAAATCTTTCGTTTTTTATGTACTTTTTAAAAAAATATATATCAAAAAAAGAGATAAAATAGAAAAACATGAAAACCAATATTTTTTTTAAGTTTTAAAGGCATGAAAGCTATATCGAAATCTTTAGTTTTTCCTTCTACAACATTTTTTTTCATAAGATAAGATAAGATAAGATAATTTATTAATGCCAATATACAATTTGTATTTGCACAGGTCATAAGGCTACACCTAGTCTAGTTAATTACAATCTCTAAAATTAAATTTAAACAACAATACATTCTAAAATCATGGCTAACTACGCTTATAGAAACATTTATCATCACAGCTAAATTTACAGTTACAAGACAAATACGCTAAAAAAATGCGCCATAAATACAAGCAGATTAAAAAAATATATAAAAAATGTTAATTTTTCATCTAGATATGGCCAAAAATGGGGTTGACCCCACTTGTAAACAATTACCATTTTTAGAGGTCCTGATATTAGACAGTTGACACATTAATAAAAATAATAATAGAATTATTAGAAAATTAATTATGAAATAAATTGTAGATGCAGTTCAGTCTGTTTTCAAATAACAACTAATCAGAAAGTGGATCGGCAGTTAAAAAGAGAGGCATAGCTTTAACATGCTCGAGTGAAGTAACTAGTATAACTGTAAGTAAAAGTTTCCTTAAGGGATAAACTGAATTTTTATTTGGATTGTTTATCAAATAAAAGCAAAATAACAATATGGTACAAAGTTTCTAAATGTTTTTTCAAAATTGGGTGGTTTATCAGTAGTTTACTCTACCATTTAGTAATGGCTAATCGAGTAGCTAATATTAGAAAAAATTCCGACTATGTTTTAAAAAAATTGTAGGCTTTAAGGCCATAACCAGGTTTTATCCTTTATATAAGGAAAATAAAGTATCTATGACACTATCTGCAAATACAGCTTTTTTGCCAACCTGCGATATATATTTTTTTTTAATTAATGAAGCAATTATGTCAGTAACCAAAAGTTTTGGGGCAAATATTTTATAAAGTTTTCTTTTTCCAGGTGCAACTAGGAGGAAAAAATAGAACAGAATATGGATATTAAAAATATATGTACATACAGTTAATTTTTACATTTATAAATTATGTAGGAAATTTTTATACCTAATTTTAGACCTTTTTATTTGTTTTTTAAATATTACTCATATTAACACATCACAAATATTTAAGACTTTTTATATAGTTAATTAAGAAAGATAAACATTACCATATGAATATTTTAATATATGAACTATTATACTTTTTGTAGATTTAGAAAATAAGCTTTTCCTATTAAATAGTCTGTACACAAATTTGGGGAATATGAAAGGAGAGTTGTAGACATCAGATATTTTTATGAATAAATTTTTCCTTATAGTTTATATCAGAATTTTTTTATTGGAGATAGTCAGTTGTCACTGGTTGTATCTTGGAAACTATTGTATTATTTCGGAGTGGACGAAAAAATAATTATCAAAATTAACAGGCGATTTATTACAACAATTTTTTGCATCCATATTTTCTCAGTGGCATCTTTAATAAAAGAGTGGACGCAACATTTACTTTTATACATAAAAATGCTAAAACTTTGAGGTATACAATTTTTTAATATTGTTAATTAAATAATTTCTTGAGGTTTTAATAAACGATAGACAGTTTTAGTTTTACAAAACGTAAACACAAAGAATATTTAATCAAATCTTTTTTATTTGACCAGCATACCTTTTAAAAAATATGTTTATCTCTTTGTCAGTGCTTTTTTGCATAAAAGTAAATTTTCGCCCACTCTAGAAGTTTAACAGAAAATAATATATGCGGAAAGGAGTGAAAAATCGTTTAGTAATTTCGGTGATTGATTACTTTGATATCAACATTTTTATAAAAAGTGTGCCCTTTTTAATATACTTGGTATCGTGCGCCTCCTAGTGATAAAGTCGCCAACCTAATACGTTTAGTGACTTAAAGCCATCTTCATTATACTAATTCTTATTTTAAAGCTGTACATTAAATCGTTAACAAAATACGATTTACGACCATACTTAATTAAATATTCTGTATTATTATCATAAACCACACATTAAGGATCCAAAAGATCTTATAGTGTTAACTAAATAACGGAAATATTACAAAACACTAGTTTGTTTATAATCAACATAACAAAACCGTCTATTTAAATCCTTAGAAAATCCTTTTATAACGTAAGTTATATAACGTGGATGTTTCAGAAAATGTGTCAGGCCTAAGCAATGCAAAATACATAACAAGGCCGTTTAAATTTCGAAACTAGAACGTTGTATTTTTAACGTAACTACGATTTTGTTAAGTTGAAGGAAATATAACGAAACTATTAGGTTTAAGGCGCTGTTCTGGTTTCAAGATGATTAACGTAACAAAGGAACAAGAAAACATAAATGTAACGTAATAAGAATGATTTTTTGCTTAGTGGGACGCTTGACAACATCTCATTACAGTAGCTTCGTTTCGATTCACCCGATTAGCGATTTCTCTTAAAGAAAATTCGGTTTTACGTAACCCGACTATCCGACCCCTCTCCAACTCGGAAACTTGAGTGAAATTAGGCGTCTGCGAACTCTAGGCATGATAATGCAATGAAACAACAATAAAGCAAATAGAACCAAACAAATCCAACATAGCAAAATCACTGAATATTAAGTAAAATGTTTTTATTGTTCGGATCCTGATATGAAAAAAACCTTTACAAAAAGTACGGCTCGGAATGCCTTCAAAATTTTATCAGCGTTTACTTCCATGATAGCAAGTTTTTATCAAAATTTCATAAATAATTCTGCGTGTTGCATTTTCTATGTCACACAAATGAGTTTTACTTTTAGCAGTCCGGGTAGTAGTAAACGTTAGACTTTGACAGAAAATTGACTGTTCGTGTTTTGGCACTTTAGTCAATTTTTGTTATCTTTTCTATATTATACTTAAAATCCTATTTTTTATATGAGTTAATTTAATTCTGTTTTTACCAAGAATGCATTTTTTTTATTGACACGTTTTCAAAACGAACCAATAAATAAGGTGTACCATTAGGGAAATAACATTTTATGCTCTTTAATTTTAATTTAAATCGTAAGTGTTCTTTATGATTCTACAAAGAAAACATACACAAGACGGCCATTTCGCTTTTTTATATGTGAAAATCCACAAATATGTCCCTGTTCCCTGTTCATTTCCCGTTGAATGACCTGTTATACTTGCTTTGTTTTACCTTAAAATGACGCATCTTTTAATTATTTCTGGGTCTAACTTCTGCTGCACCTAATTTCTTATACCTTAATTTGGCTCTGGCTTCCTCCAGTTCATTTCTCGTAATTTCCCAAAAAGTGCGCAATTTATCTCTTTCCATCTGAAAGAAATTTCTTTCCTCTCGTTCGCGCTCATTTTCTTCCTTAATTCGATGGCAGAAAACTTCTAGCTGCTCTCTAGACATTTGAGTTGTATCCACTCCATCGATAATGTTCCCTTATATAACATAAAAAAAATAGAAATATTAAAAATTTATTAAAGTAGATTGCTTTAAAAGAAGGCTCTTTGTATAACAAATAGACTTTTTTTATTCGAAAACATATACATTTTTTCAACGATCGTGCATACTTGTCTACTTTCGTGCACGTATTTTAGTAGTTTGGAAGGAAGACGGGAAAGTAATTTTTTTCGCACTATTGCGGAAAAGTATTACTATCTATATTTAGAATTATACTGTATCGGACTGGCTTAATAATGAAATGGATCACTGCATAATAACAATACCTACCAATTTGGATGCTTATATTTAATCTACACTGTCCTATTTTTTTAAAATATGCCATTTTTCTTTAATAGTGATTTGTGTTACTAATGCAAAAAGTGCATCTTTGTTGTACGATGCATAAAGTTTGCAGGTCAAGATGGAGTCGAGAGCTGCAATTATGCTGAGTGCATCAAAGATGATTTTTCCACATGTTGCAAACAACATTTTTTCTACGATCAAGTTTATTTTTTTATTTTAAATTTTATTAAAGATTATTTAGGAGGTTATTTTACAATAAAAAAATAGATTATTTGCTTAAGAACAATAACATGGAAAACTTTAACGTTATTTTTACAAAACTAGTTATTTACTTTTTCGAGGTAATTTCGATTATAATATTGCAATTGCAAATAGTAATTGATGGACAGAGTTCATTTCCAGTAATTTTTTCAATTTTGTTTTTTTGTGGTTGTGTGTTCTTCACTTAAAACTATTTTCGAATTGTGGTCAAGTTTCCAGTACTGGCACTTGGTTTACCCTCCAGAATTTTACTCGTTATGTTAGTCTTTTTTTTTTGGAAATTGATTCTCAGTTAAAGATTTCCATCCTCCATGGCGTTTTAATGTTGCAGAAGATCTGCGAGAACAGTGTTCTGTGTATTGCATTAGGTTTGTAAGATTTAAATATATGCAATATTACTTGGAATTTTACTAAATGTATTTATAGCAACAGGTTAAGGCTATTAATGAATGATTTTGTATAGCTCAATAAAATTCATAAACAAACTATTGTCAAAAAATATTTTTAGATATTATTTTAGCTTAAGAATTATATTTTACTATTTTTAAAATATAAACATTTTAAGTTATAATATAAGTTTAAAGATTTTCTATATAAACGTTTTATTAGCTGTCGTTATAAGCTACAATTTAAAAATTGTATAAAAGTGTAAAATTAGATTTGTAAATGTAATGTTTCGGTGATTTTCTTGTGGTAAGCTAATTTCCTAAATATTATACCCTACTCTGTACTCCTATTTGCTCCCGGGATTCTAAAAATGGGTTTCGTTTTTTTAACCATTGACGCAATATATCGCAGCACTTAGTTTAACTGTATATAGTAAAAATATAAAAAAAAATTAAATACTATTTTTCAAAAAGATTGGTCTTACCTACTCCCCCTTTTCCACCTCCCTTCTTTTTTGGTGGCTAAAAACAAAAGTTTATGTTAAATAAATAATACAGCCAATCCAAAAAAAATACTTGCCCGTTCTCTACGTGCTATAGATTTTTCCCAAAGTATTTTTTCTCCATAATACGAATACAGTGTCGAAATTGAGCTATCACATTAAAAAACTTTTTAACCTCAAAATACAAAAAAAAATTGCTTTTTATTTTTAAAATTTTTATATAACAAAAATGACTATAAAAAGTAAAAATCCACCCTTAAAATTAATGTGTCACGGGAAGTTTTTTCTAACCTCAAATATATCAAAATTTTTCATAAAATAACCGATTTACGCCAAATTTGACGTGTATGGATTTAGGGGGTCGCTGATTACGAATTCGAAGTTAGGTTTGCGAAATTTAAAATGGCATATCCAACATGGCAAACGAGATTTTTAAAAAATATTCAAGGAGTTTTAAAAATCTAGTCTGCAATATCAGATCCACCATTTCGAGTTTTGCAAATCTGACTCCAAATTTGTGATCAGCGACCCCTTACTTAAAACCCCTGTGTTTTCAATCTGGCGTAAAGAGGAGTTTTAAATATTTGGTTCGCCATATTGGACCCGCTATTTTAAATTTTGCAAATCTGACTTCGGATTCGTGATTAGCTATCTCAAAAACCCTCGAACACCAAATTTGGCGTAAATTGGTTAAGTATTGAAAAATGATAATATTTTTGAGGTTAGAAAAAAACAGCACGGAACGCATCAATTTTAGGAGAGGATTTTCATATTTTTTTTAATTCAATATAAATTTTGAAAATAAAAAAAATCTCTGTGTTTAATGGTATTTTTTTTGAAATTTTGATATTTTAGACCTGCTTCTTGCGGTTAGGAAATTTCTGTAATGTGACAGTCGAAGAAAAAAATACTTCGGGATACATAAATCGCATGTTAAATACCGACCACCTTTGTTTTTTGTTGTAGCCGTGTATTTAAGAAATATTATTATGCCGAATTCATTTCTTTTAAAAACTAATTGGTCGGCTGGCGAAGGAAGACTACTTTAGCCCAGGTTCTAGGCTATATACTGGTTTACCCATAGTCAATTAATCCTTATGGCATTGCAGATCACCCTGAGTAATACTAATAAAACTAGAAAATAAAAAATATTTCCATGTTGGTAACAAAATTGTCACTTTTTATAGTTTATTTTGTTATTATGGAATATTAATTTAGAGGAAAAAGTATGTGGCTTTTCTTCAGAATAAAGATATTAATATATTATTTTGGAAAATAACACTTTTTAAAATATTATTGCAAGAGCAGACTACCTTTTCATAATATATAAAAAAGTGTAATTTCAAAAATATATATATAAATATCTTAATTAATTCTGTAAAAAAGCCAAATAATTTTTTCTTTAAAATTGTCATTGTTAAAAAAATATTTATTGGTCACCTTTTCCCGCGTTAGTTAAAAGTTACACCAAAGAGTTTTTAGGGAAATATGTTTTTTTTTTTTCAATTATATATAGTAGGATAAAATTTTGTAATTCAGTATGACGGGGTCGAGCTAAAGGATGTTTAAGTAATTTTGCTTGGGGTTGGTTGGGGTTCGCATTTTCACAATTAACATCTGCATTCACTAAACAGGAATGCTTAGACACTTAGCAGGTTAAAGCATGGACATTTCTATAGTTTAAGACTTTTCTACGGGGTGCTTAAAAAATGCTCGGTCAAATTACAGAAGGTGATTCCTTATCGAAAAATATACAAATAAAGTTTCTATGAATATGGGTCCGAAAATGAATAGTTTCTAAGAAACAGGGTGTTAAACTTTTTTGAAAAATGGGTTTTTTGCACTTTTCTTAAATACCCCGCGGCCAATTTTTTTCAAATTTGTCAGTGTTAATTCTTGTAATAAGCGCCTAATTTAGGCTAATTATGTTAAAATTATTGAGTTCGATGACATATTAGGGGACACCTTATCGAAAATTATTGTAATTGTAATATTTTTGACCATATTTGACTCCAGATTCGTAATCAGCGCCCCAAAAAAACCCCGTATACCAAATTTTAATAAAATCGGCCATGGGCCCGAGAAGTAAAAATTACCAAGGAAAAAACTTTTAAAGATTTTTTTTTACAAACTTTTAAATAATTTTGTCGGAATTGCTTTTATATCAATTTTTTTATTGCTTAATGAAAATTATGACCGGTTATTAGGAAAATGTTTAAACTTACCATTTTTGACACTAAGTTTTAAAATGATATACAAAAGTATATTAATTTCTATATTAACCGATTTAGACTTTTTAACGAAAAGTGTAAAAACATAAAATTAAAATAATAGTCTTTAGCCTGACAAGTTTTGTCAATGAAATGTAACATTGGGTTGCTATGGGAACCAGTAAATACCTACTAGGTGAAAAGATTATATTATATTCGGATTTAAAGGTATGTTTTTCTTTTTTTTATCAATTTCTGATTTTAACACACTGCACCCGGCAAAGAATTTTCAATTTTGATGGCAACTGTACAGACTTCTATTTATGTCTTTTATCGATCTTTAAAAAAATCCAGACTACGAAATATATAGATATTCCTCTAAAGTTTGACTTAAATTTTAAATAAGTATTGGATAGTTGTTAGACAAGTACAACTTTACAGCTTGGCCAATAAAACTTGGTTGTTCTGAGTCTAGACTTTTCCTATTAGCAGGAGATCATTCCTAACGTTTTCGTCGCATTGTTTCGCGGACTTTGTTGACTTTGATAAAACAGTTTTAGGATTTCTTACATTTATACAATTTTTTTAAAATTATGTTGGTAAAAATTTATGGGTATTAATATTATGTACTTTAATTATATATTATTATTAAATTTGCTTTTCAATATGCAAATTATTCACATACCCAAAATAGTTTCAATGCAAAACTAACCAATATTACAAGAAATTATATAACAGAAATATAATATTTATACCTATTTGGAATTGATAATTAAAATTTGAAACAAAAAAATTTTTTTGTGAAAACTCATATTAAACACTGTTTATTAATATGTAAAACCGGTTGATATTACCGCTTTGATCCAGATATTAGGGTTTAAACTTATGCATGTATCTAGTCGATTGACCCTTTTAAAATTGCAGATAATCCAAAAATTAAATACAATTTAAAAAATTATTCATTTTCGGTGATAAGCTTGTTCAATAGCTGTTACTAATAAGCAAAAACTAAACTTTTTCTTCTGGGGCCACGCTTAGATAAGACAAGTAGTGAGACTACATTTAGGGAAAGATTTACAGAAAATGGGTATACACGACGGTCCTACCACATAAAAGCTGTAGGGAGGAGAAGAAGACAGCCTCACACATAAAATACCAACACTACTTTACAAAAAAAAGTAAATAAAAAAATTAAAGAATCGAACCTAGAGATGTAATATATGGTTTTTCTACAAGCGTGCGGAAAACTATACTTTTCCGCACTGATCTGCGTGCGAAAGATAGCACTTTGCCGCACTATTGCGAAAAAGTAAAATCTTTTAGTTTTGGAACACAAATTAGTATTTAATTATAAAATAATGCATAATTTTGCTTATAATAGTTATATATTTGAAGAAACTAAATTTTGCTGTCTTTTTATAACATTTATTAAATAAAATAATCCCAATATATCATACGTAGGTACATATTTTTCCTAACTCCCTATAAATTATCTAAGAATCCATAGCAAACAACTAATTGTTTATGCATCTATCAAAAATTAATTTTCTGTCACGCATTTTTCAACCAAATTGGAGAAACATTTTCAATGGATTCTGACGACGATTTACCAGCATCGATTATATCGAAGCAGCAGAATTAGCAAGTATAGATCTGCCAAGAAATCTCGTCACAGGTATGAAAAAGAATTTGTTATGTTTGAGAGCTGGTGTCAAAGTAAGGGTGTGTAGTCTTTTAAAGAAGAGATTTTTCTGGCCTATTTCTCTTATTTATCAAAAACATGTAAACCCAATATATTATGGTCTAGATACTCTATGCTAAAATGTATTATTAAGTTACGAAAGGACATAGATTTAAGCAAGTTTTTCAAAGTGACGGCCTACCTTAAAAGACACACCGTTGGTTATGGGAAGCTTTGTCATTTCTGGAGATGCCGAAAAAAAAATTGAATCTATATAGAAAGTATGCCAGTTTAAGAAAGCCGACATCACCACATAGGCGATTTTTTGTGAACTATAAACACGGAGTGTGTACAGTAGAATGTATCGGCATTAATACCTTGGGAAAAATGCCATCGGCAATAGCGGCCTATCTCAAACATCCTAACCCGGAATTGTATACTGGGCATAGCTTTCGCCGGTCCTCCGCAACATTTCTCGCAAACTCCGGAGAACAAATATCCAACATTAAACGTCTTGGAGGCTGAAAGTCTACATCTGTCGCTGAAGGATACCTTGAGAAATCAATAAATTTTAGAAAGAATATTTCAAACAAAATACTCAATTTTACGGAAACACCTTCCACTATCCAGAAAAAACCATCAATGCTATCTTCCAATGTACTAAACCTTTCGGTTTAAGAAACTACTTCCATAGTTACAAAAGATTGGCTCATCAAGAACCAACGCCGCCGCCGTCAACGTTTTCTACAGAAAAACTCGCGTCAGCAATAAATTTGCAAAACGCGACCAATTGCACTTTAACTATAAATGTTAATAATGTTAATTAGTGTATAAACTCCTTCGTTAATAAATAATATTTTAATCATAAATCTTTAAATTGCGGAATGTAACTTTTCCGCTCTTGGCTGCTTACCCGAACTCCGCCGCGCGTCCTTCGTGTAACGGCAGCCGCGTGCGGAAATGTATCACTTTCCGCACTTATTAGGGAAACATCTTTTTCTTTGTTTTTTCCTCCTTAACACAAATCTGTGGTCGTTTTTCTAAACGTACATTTATTAGAAAATAAAAATTCACCCGCGGAATTGATGTGTTACGTAACGTTTTACATCGCCATTTTAAATTTTGAAAATCTTACCTTAAATTCGTGATCAGCGACCGTTAAAACCCTTATGTACCAAATCTGGTATTAATAGGAAGAGTTTTGAAATTTGGTCCGCCGTATTGTTACCCGCCACTTGCCAATCTGACTTCGGATTTATAATCTGCACCCTCAAACCCCCTTAAACAAATTTTGGCGCAAATCGGTTGATTTTACGAAAATAATGATTTCTTTAAGGTTAAAAATAGGGCACATGACACATTAATTCTGAGGGTGGATTTTAATTTTTATTAACCTCTCCTAGTGAATGTACATTTGGAAAATAAAAAACACATAGTTTTTGCTGCAGTTTCTTCCTAGTATTTTTAATGTTTTAGACTTGTTTTCTAAGGTTAAAAAGAAATGTGACGTGATGGCAAATCTTTCCGATAATTTCTTCTTTTTTGTAAAGTGCTGATGTTTATAATGAAATATTTATGGGATGTTCACATTTTCCTGCTATGCTGAAAATAAAGACAAACTAATTTTTATATTGTTGTATCAAACTAAAAATAAATATTCTAATAAATAATTCTGTATTAACCGAACATCTTTAAATTATACCTTACAAAATATCTATATTTAGAAACTGCATTATTATTCTGCTAGCCTACTAATTTAAATAAGCATAATTTTATTTCTCAAGCCTGTATACGAAAATATTAGAAAATTATCCACCTACCACTCTTTATAAAGAAGCAGATGTTGACATTTTATTTAAACAAATGGCATAATGATTTGTTTTCATTATTTTATTGTAGTTGACATCGTGACTTTATTTTTACTGGTGTCATTGTTTTTATTATTTCAATAAACTCTAGATATCCTCAATGCAGGATTCCGGATTCAGTTAATCTCGGTCTTTTAATGTACTAAGATCTAAAATTAAACCAAGTTCTGTCCACAATTTTATTTCACTACTTTTTGACTACAAGTTTTTTACTTATCTGCCCTTTTTAATGAATCATCTTTTTTCATTCATACAGACAATTTTTTCCATTAATACAGACAGATCAGTAAAAACTTGCCAGTCAAAAAAGAGTGGAAAAAAATTGTGGACAGAACTTGGTCTAATTTTAAAATCTGAGTACTTTAGGAGGCAGAGATCTTTGGATAGGAACTTGGCTCTTATTTTACATAGATGTTTTTGGTAAGATCTTTTTTTGCCTAATTCAATTATTGAAAAAAAGGAGGGGGAGGGTTTCATGCCTAGTTTCTCTGTGTACCTTGCTTTGTAGGTAGAACCTAAACTTTAGACCAGTCATTTCAAAACTTTTTTTTATGACACCCTCTTTTTAAAATTAAAAAATGGTCGCGCCCCCCACTTCTCCTGACTATACATAAACATTTCTTTTACTAAAAAAAAAGAGGCATTTATTTACAAAAATAACATTTAAACTCTAATCTAATCTAATGCGAAGTATGGTGCTGTATTTCCTTAACATGGTCGGAAATTCTTGGTTTTATCTTTGAAAGTTAGCACTAACAACATCAAGCTGGCTCCGTTTTTTTTATTTTAATTTCTATTAAAATAGTAAATCCTTTTTTACATAAGTAGGTTGTTGAGAATGGTATGTAAAATTTCAAAGCCATTTCCGCGATTAAAGGATAGATGGGAAGATATTTTATCCAAAATGTAGTAATCACCAAATTTTCAAAGTCATTTTTCGCCACTGAGTCGTGTTTTCGGTCGACTGCTTGTTCTTGCATTTCTTCTGAAAGGATGTTTATATCAAAATTAAAAGATTTTAGCAAATTTATGTTTATCATTGTCATGTAAATTAGAAAAATATTGTTGGAAATTCATCGAAGTGAAGTTTTTTTATTTAAACTGATTTTTTTGTTATTTTAAGGATAAAAATTTGTATCAATTTTTCTAAGCCCTCGCGCACTCCTTAATGTTGTTTTGAGCCACCCTTAAATTCTAGGACAATGACGACCTAAGAAACTCAAGTTCAATTAAATTGAAAAATTATGAAATGTCCCCTAAATATACGCTATTGCGGTTCTCTTTCAGAGCGTTCTGAGTAAAAATCTGCAGTTTTCAAAATGTTTCCTTTACTTGTATCCTAAAACCTTCTTACATACCAAATTTTAAGTTTTCTCTACCTCCGGAAGTGCTCCATAATTCTGATACTGGCTCATTGGTCAATGAGTCAATTAGTTAGTCAGTCAGTCAGTCGGTAGTAAAATGGCTGATTTTCAAAATCAGTATCTCAGAGATCACTTGATACAACTTTCACAGGTAATTACAACATTTATAAGAATTTTTATACCAAATTTGACTCCTTCATGTAAAACAAGACCAAAGTTATGATAGGGGGAAAAATAGGCTGAAACATTTTGTGTAAACACAGGCCGCGTGCGCCTTCCGTACGCAAGAATGTACCAATCTAACACCAAAGTTTGCCGATAGCGTCGCCCTCTTTGGTAGATCAAGAACATATCAAACCACCCACGAAAATTTATTAAAAAAAAATTGCATATCAAAGGGATTTCAATAGAAATTAACTTTTTTTATTACGAAGATTAGACTTAATAAAATTATATCTACTAAATTGACGGTGAAACATATTTATAAACTGTTATGAAGCAGCTAATGAAATTATAAAATTTAAAGCCTATTTAAACGATTAAAAATCTTTTTAAAGTTTACTTTGATATTTTAAAGTTAAAAAGTTACTTAATTTGATTTCAAGATTATTTTTTTAAAAAGTTTATGTTTGCCATAAAAATAAGTTGGGAAAATTTACAACCCCAAGCAGGGCCAGAATTAACCTGTTTAACGAGTAATCTGTTTTTACTAAAATGATTATAATCTAATTAAAAATAGCTTTAAAAATACAAAAAATTTTTGTAAAAAAAAATTGTTTGATAATATATTTTTTTTTGGACAGTTCAGAAGCCAAATTTCCTAATTCTTGTAATGGGTGTTTGGGTAATTTTTTTTAGAAGATCTGAATAGTTTAGTGGGTGGGAGAGGAGCCCTCGCCTGGGCGGTACCCCCCCACTTGCCCTTTAAAGGACTCGTGTCTTAACCGATTTCGAGTTCTCGCCCGGACTCAGTACTGGCACCAACCCCCACTAAAAAAAAATTACCCTATCTTACATTTATGTTTTCTTGTTCCTTTGTTACGTTAATCATCTTGAAAAAAAAACCGCCTTGAACCTAATAGTTTCTTTAAATTTTCCCCAACTTAACAAAATCGTGTTACGTTTACAACTTTTTGGTTTAAAACACGGCCTGCATTTTGCATTGGTTGGGCCCAACACATTTCTGAACATCCACGTTTTTAAACACGTTAAAGAGGTTTTTCAAGGTTTTAAAATAGGTGGTTCTTTTTGGATTATATTACATTAAAAGTTTTTTTGGATCCCTAATGTGTGGTATATGGTAAAATGAATTTTTAAATTAATTGGTCGTAAATCCTATTTGTTTAACCTTTTTGTACAGCAACATGGGTTTGGTACAGCTTTAAAAAAATTAGTAAAAACTTTTACTAGAAGGCGCACGATACTAAGTATATTAAAATGGGAAAAAAATTTTTTAATATTAAAGTAATTGCCCCGTTTTATTAAAATAACTAAACGTTTTTTCACCCCTTTTCCCTTTATATATATTTTCTTTAAACCCTTAGGGGGGCGAAAATTTATTTATACGCAAAAGCACTAAAAAGTGAAACATATTTTTAAAACGTAGGTTAAAAAAAAAAAATGTTTAAAATTTCCCTTTCTTTTTTGTTTTTTAAAATAAACTGTGAAGACCCTATCGATTATTAAAACCTCAAAAATTTAAATTTAAAAACAATTTTAAAAAAATTTTTTTCCTAAATTTTTAATTTTTTTTGTTATAAAAGTAAATGTTGGTCCACTCTGCTTTTAAAGATGCCACTGAAAAATAGGGATGAAAAAAATTTTGGGAAAAATTTGCCTGTTTTTTTTTATAATATTTTTCGTCCACCCAAAGAAGACAATATTTTCCCAAGATAAAACCAGTGACAAGTAATACCCCTAATTAAAAAAAAACTAATATAAACTATAAAAAAAATTTATTCATAAAAATTTTCGATGTCTACAACTCTCCTTTCATTTTCCCAAATTTTGTACAATATTTAATATGGAAACATTTTCTAAACCTAAAATGTAACAGTTCATAAAAAAAAATGTTCATGTGATAATGTTTATCTTTCTTAATTTATTTTATAAATAGTCTTAAATATTTTTTTTGATGGAAAAATGAGTAATATTTAAAAAAAAAATAAAAAGGTCTGTTTGGTATAATTTATAAATCCTTATTAAAAATCAACGGGATGTACATTATGTACATGTTTCCCTGTTCTTTTTTTTTTCACCTAAAAAAATTTTTAAAAAATTTTAAAACTTTTTGGTTTGACTAATTTTCCTTAAATTAAAAAAAAATTTTATATCACAAGTTTAGCAAAAAAAAATGTATTTGAGATAGTATCCTAACCCTTTTTTTCCCAATTTTATAGGATCCTTGTGTTGTTTAAAAAACCCAATTTTTTTAAAAATATAGTCAAATTTTTCTTATAAGTATGATGATTACTAAATGGTAGAGTAAATATTAAAACCCAATTTAAAAAAAAAAATTTAGACATTTTTACTATATAATTATTTTGTTTATTTGAGAAACAACCTATTAAAAATTTAATTTATCCCTTAAGAAAAAATTTTCCGTTATACTAGTTACGTTCCTTACAGAAAACCCATGCCCCCTTTTTTTTTGAACCATTTTGATTAATTGTCATTTGAAAACATAATGTGCTCATCTACAATTTATTTAAAGTTAATTTTAATAATTTTAATATTATTATTATTATTATTTATTTTCAAGGGCCAACATCAGGGCTTTAAAAAAAAAAATAAAAATTACAGTGAATACTTTAAATTACAACTTTGATCAAATTCATTCAACCGAAGTATTTCATTTATTGAAAATACCCATTTTTGCTATATAAATCCCCTAAAAATTTTTTTTTACCCATCGGAAAATACTATTTGTCACTAAACCCATTTGTTTACTTTTAGATCCAGAAATGAAAAAAAAAGCTGCTATTTGGAAATAGCCGTTTTTGATGGTTGTTACGGAAACGAACCAGTGGATTTTTTTTTTGTACAGCCCACAAAGGACCTAAGTACTAGTTCTGTGGGTGCAAAAATATTCTTATTGTTATAATAAGTATAAAACCATGTCAAGCGATAAAAGACCTGTTGTCGATTTTAAAATATTTTTTTGTTTTTTTTGTTTCGGTTAAAAAAACATTGTAAACTGCCGAAAAAAGTTTTTTGCAGGTCTCGCCCCAGAAGTCGCCTAGGGCCCAAATTACGCCGCCCTCCCTTTGACTCGACTTGAAAAACAGTACTTTCCATCTTATAAATGACTTAATTAAGGTAAAAACAACCAAATTTTAATCTATATTTCTTTAATTTATTTGTATCTGGAAATGGGGGGTACCCCCCAAAACAAACGCCCCTTTTTAAACCCAATTATTTTAAAGGGAAACGGCTAATGCGGGATTTTCAGATTATGGTTTAAAAAAACCTTTCCCTTCAAAATTGGATTTTTCATTTTTTATATACCTACATACATACAAAAAAACTAAAGTGTTAGAAAAGAGTGTAATATACTTACTTTCCGATCCATTTTTCCCCTTTAATATCACGAAAAAAATTTTTAAATTTAAAACACAAACAATTTTTTAAAAAAAAAAAGGTTGCACTGGGCAAATCTTTTTTCTAAACCTGGCTTTGTAAAAAAAATGTAACTATTTTGTGGGGGGAATTAACAAACTGATAGAAGGAAAACCCACGGGGAAATATAATAGACGAAAACGTAACGTTCTGCATTAAATAATGTCATTATTATAACGTTACCCCAAATTTCATTTTTGTCTTAACAAATTATAATCGTCTGATACGTATTTAACAGAATCACCGAATTTGTTAACAAAAAAATACATAAAAAATTACTAGAAAGATTTTGTTCTATACCTATTAAAAATACGGGGTTACAGAAACGAAAATTATCAGTAAAAACAAGAAAACAAAACAGAATGATAAAATAACTTTTAAAAAATTAAACGTTACACGTTTTTTTGAAAAACGTTCAAGACGTGTCTTTTTTGTTTATGGGTTTTTTTTTTACATCAACGATCTTCTTTTTTCACAACCAACCCTTATATTTTTTTGGACGATATCCCCTCCACTCTAAATATACTTAAGCCCCCCAATTTGATTTGGAAAACAAGCGCCGATCTATGCAGATATTTTTACAAGACCTTCAGTAATTTTGGATTGAGGCCCCAAAAAATTTTTGTCAGTTTAATGCCTTCAAAAGGCATGGCGAAAAAAGTCGGCCAAGGCTCATCCGTTACAAATGAGCGGCCAAGTTCTGTAGAAAAAAGAATCGTTTAATCTTTAAGAAAGCACATTACATTTATAGCCTTACCAGCTTCAAAAAGCTTGGATTACCTTATTTATTACTATTTTTCTCCTTCTAATCTGTATACTTTGTATGTATCCCAGATCAGACCCTCTTTAGTATTATTGTCACGTCTGGAGAATGGCGTCTTCTACAACACTTAGCTTTCTTGACTCCAATCAGAGAAGAGCTGTTCGTCTTATTAATGATCCCACACATACAAGAAAGCTTCCTTCTTTTGCTCACTGACTAGCTGTGGAGAATCCCTCTTTTATGGGTATTTTCATGGCTTCTGCTGAGCAGTTGGCCAGTATAATTCCTTCTTTGGCAGCTCCCAACAGATCAACACGTAGTGCCACTTTTATGCATCCTTTTACAGTCCAACTTGAGAGGCCCCGAACTTTCCACTTACTTCGTTCTTTCATGTGTCCAGACTATGGAACCTGCTAGCCGCAGAAGTTTGTTCTTTTCACCCAAATCTACATATATTTAAGTATCCTGTGAATAAACGCCCTCTTACCACACCCACGGTACGTTAGTACTTAGGCCTTGGCCTTCGTAGACTGTTCCAAGATAAACAAAAGATAAAAAGCTTGCACAGTGAGAAGTTTAAAACTTCTTCAGCTGGACTACAAAGAAATGCATAAAAGTGGCACATTGTATTGCTGTATTGGAAGCTGCAAGAAAAGAAATTATATTTAACTCTTCAGAGCAGAAGCCGAGAACATGCCTATAAAAGCATATCAGCTTTTCCACTACTCGTTGGTAATAATATTTCTTGTAGAAGATATCTTCTTTTCTGTCTTTTCCAGACATAGAATTAGTATTTCCAATTAAGTCTATTGTGGACATACAGAGTTTACAAGTTAGAAGGAAAGAAATATGTTTTACCTCGAGCTTTCTAGAAGCTGTGGTAGCTATGATGGATGTAAGGTGTTTAAGTTGAAAGCTAGAAGACTACTATACAAGTTAAAAGTCAATTAAAAGGAAAACTAGAGACGTTAACGTAAAGTTAGGGTAAATGAGCATAGGAAGAAAGTTTTTAAAAGAAATGTAGCTTCGTAGACCTGGCCAGAAGCTTTAGATATGCTAAAATCAATAATTTAATATTTGCCAAGAAACTTGAGAGACTTCAGTTTAAACGAAAAAAATCCGTGGTGGATCTTTGCGATAGAATCTGTGTCTATCGTGGATTGTATTGTGATTTTAAAAAATTCTAAAATTTGTGAGTTGAAGGCTTTTTCATAACTGGAAGGTAATGCTTACTACATTAAATAAATCTTTGTTTTACAAAACTTGAGGACTTATAAGTACATAAGAATTGACATACTTTTTGGTATTTATGATACAGGAGAATCTTGGGTTTTTAATTTTAACATTAAAAAATATATGTCTAAATTTGGAAAAAATGGTTAGTACCGTAAAATAGGGCTACTTTGAGCTTTAAGGGTTACTTTACTATTCTGGGGCTAAACTTTACCATCGCCCTCGTACAAGCATAATTGGCGGAAATTTGAGGTCATTTGTTAGCACATGTAATTCCGCTGCATATTAAGGTGTTGGTGTGCCAAACATAAAGTGTAAACATGGTAAGAATCAAAAAAAAGTGGAAAGCTAAAAGTATAAGATAAACAGAACGGCGTTATTGTAAAAACTTCGATGGTTCTTATGAAGGTAATCCAGGTCATCCAACCGTTTTATCTACAATGATAAGCGCAAACGCTGGAAACTGTAAGTGATTGGGGATTTCCTATGACTAAGACAGATATACGAGGTGTGATCGAGAAGTTTGTGACCAAACAAGGCAGAACTGTATCACAGTGGAAAAATAATGTACCGGGTATTGATTTTGTAAACTCGTTTGTCATCAAAAATGGACTTTTCGTTTGTCTGGCTACAAATATAAAGAAGCAGAGGGCATCGGTAGGGACTACTGAAATCACTAAATTTTTGAGAATATTCGTAAAGTTCTAGCCAATATTAAACCTAATCATCTCTAATTCGGATAAAACAAACGTTACGGATGATCCAGGGTCACTCAAAGTTATTGTACCACGAGGGAGAAAACGAGTGGAGCAAGTAAGAGAGAATTCAAGAACATCAATCAGCGTGGTGTTTTGTGGAACGGCCGCAGGAGTTTAATTGCCCTCTATGGTTGTTTATAAGTCAAAAAATTTATGTGAAAATTGGACCAAAAGAGGGCCAGTGGGATCTATTATAATCACAGTGAATCAGGATGGTTTGACATAAATTTATTTGAATGGTGGTTTTTTAAATTGTTGCTACTAAACATTAAAGCTAATCGGGAAGAAATCGAAACGGTCGTTGTTACCAGAAGTTGTGAGGGTATCCATACAAAACAACAATTATTTGAGTGCTTTTTCTCCTAACGCCACACACCTGGTCCAGCCGTTGGACGTCGGACTTTTTGGTCCGCTAAAAAGCAATGGCGAAAAGTTTTGGATAGATGGAGACAAGAATCCAGACGTAGAGGTACAATTCCGAAGAAACAATTCCCTATGCTCCTGCTAAGACTATGGAAATCTATAACACCCAATATGGAATCCAATCTCCAAAGTGTCTTTAGAGGAACTGGTCTGTATACATTTGATCCTGAGGTGGTTCTAAATAAGCTTTCTTCCGCAGAAACTAATACAGGTAGAATTCTAGACGCTAGTTTACTTGAATATTTAAAAGAATCCAGGGGATTCGAGCAAAATAGAATCCGTCATAAAAGGGGCAAGAAATTAGCCACAAAGCCAGGCAGTCGCATTTCACTAGAAAATCTGGCTAATCAAATTCAGGGGGAAGATTTGCATGGAACTACTTCTGGTCCCGCTCGCACTACGAGTCCATTATGCTCTTTAGACGAAGACCTTTCCCTCATAAGTTTGATTGCAAATTCATCCTCCGAGGAAACCAGTAAGCGAGAAGACATAGGACGAGATGAAAACCTCTGATCAATCTGCCTGTGTGATTTTCGACATTATTTTGGAAAATATTGGATTCGTTGCATCAATTGCAAGAATTGGGTTTGAGGAAATTACATAGGGGAATCCGCAGTATGAATGTCCAAAATGTGAAGATGAAGGGTGATGTGAAAGCAGGCACCATGATGTTAAAAAGTGTTTTTTTTTTAAATATTACCGTTTATATTCAGTTACCTTCTCAATGTTGTAAATTTTAATAAATAAATTTTAGTTAGATAAACATGTGTATTTTTCATTGTTGAACCACAAAAATATTATAAAATAAAAAAAAATATATATTAAGTTAGTGTCAAACTAGCCCCTATATAGACGGTGCTAATTTGACTACAAAAAAGTACCTTGTCAAAATACTTTGACACAAAAAAACATTTTTTTGTTAAATGAAAAATTGCTTTTGAGAAGTTGTCTACTAAAGGCAATATTGGTATCAATTGGTTCAGACAAGTATATACATATATACATATATAAGTATATACAAACATGTTGATTTGAATAACTAACAAAAAAGTTAAGGTATTAAAACTCTTTTAACTATGTTAAAGTAGCCCTTTTTTACGGTTAGAATTATTAACAGTCATTCCAGCATAAATATTACCCTCAGTCAAAGTGGACTATTGTCAATGATCAATGGAGTATATATATTTTTGCTATTGTGCTTTTTTCCGGATGTGTCATTAACTGGTATGCTATCTGATTTTTAAGATTTGATCGAGTAAATAAAGTAGTTTTGTTAAAGCGTTTTCAGATTTTAATTAAAACTAACTTAATTTAACACATTGCTTTGTTATAAATGTGTTATTTAAAATATAACAACGGCATTCTAATTAAAATATCCTGCTAAATAACGGTTGTTGTAGAAAAAACCGCTTTTAAAATTAACAAAAATTGTAAATAGATTTTTAAATAGATTATGTGTTTATGTTCATAAACTTTATAGATAGTAACTTGTTAACTGCATCAAAAGAAATAAAGTCGTAAAAGAAATTAACGGTTCATTAAAATTAATAAAAAAATGAATAAAAGACCAAAATAACAACGAATGATGATGACGTGAGTTTTAATTTTTTCTGGAATCCATAAGGTTGTAAAAATAATCTAAATTTAAAATCATCAAACTTCAGTGTCGTAACAATATATGGCTGTAGGTATTTTTTATATTGTTATGGCTTATTTATGTTTTAAAAAATCTGTTTTGGGTACTTGCTCTTGCTATGACAATATACCATACTTATATTGTGAAAGAACTTTACGATATCTTAAATTTTTAACAAAATTTAATTTATTAACAGTAAATCTTGTGTTAACGGAACCCTTTTATATCGGCCCTTTTTAAACTAACAAAACACTTTTTAGGAAATCCCATATATAATTCTTAGAAATGGAACCTTTATAAAAAAAGCCCGCGAAAAAAAAACCCAAATTTTTTTAAACCTATTTCAGGTTTCAACTTATTTATATTGGGGAATTTCCTCGGGGTAATCTGTTTTTACTTTTTATAATAATTGTATTCTAAAATTTTTAAAGTGATAATCCCAAAATAATATTTATGGCCGGTTCAAATGCTTAGTGGCTATGGGGGGGTTATTTTCCAATATTTTTAAGTGTCTTAATCGATAAAAAAAGGTCTCGTGTTCAATTAAAAGTTTTAATCATGTCCCAAAACAAAAGGTTTGTCACAAAGGGGAAAAAAAATTTATGTTATCGCAAAATAAAAAGTACGTTTGGGTTCGCAAAACCGGCTAAAACTTGGGTTGGAAAAACCTAAAAAATAATATCGTAATAAACTGAACTAAAACGAATGTTTGAAGGTTTAATTTAAAAAAAAGGGAAATTTCCAAGTCGGGGGGGTTTGCAGTAATCAATCTTCTACAATTGATTTAAAGCAAGAGATAAAAATTTAATATCTAACCGTTAATTAAACAGAAAGAACTTAACAACAATTTAATGGAAAATTTTTTAGCCTTGAATGGTTGAACAACTGTTCCGGCAAAATTTTCCCCCTTTCTATAAAGGCCAATAATTTTAATTTTATGGTGTCCGTTATAGAAAGTTTTACTGTTTAAATTTTTATAAAAAACTTAATTAATTTTAATTATTATATAAGTTTAATTATTTTTTCATTACATTTATCTTAAAAAAAAGGCCATTTTTCCCCAAAAGGTTTATAATTTTTAAATTTCCGGTTTTTTTGTTATTTTTTTAAAGTTTTCTTTTAAAAACTGCAATTTTAAAACGATCGATTCTGTATACCCAAACTTTTTTACCCCGGGCCTAAAGGGTTTGTCTGGGGTGATCCCAAAAAAACCCCCAAAATATATGCTCTTGTTTAAAATTTGAAAAAAAAAAAATTTTTTTTCCCAAAAAATTTGGAAAAAATTTGGGGCACCTGTATAAAAAAAGAATAACCAAAATGGGAAAAAATTTAAATTTTTATTAAAAAGAATTGAAATAAGCATTTTCATTTTTCTTTAAAACATTTTAGCAATTCTGAAAAACTTTTAAATTAAAAAGCTTCAAAATTGCCAACATTTTAAAAAAATAAAATATTTAAATAATTGCTTAATTTACATTAATTTATTTTTTACATTTTTTTGACTTATCCCACTGTGCACATACACACGCCAATTAATTCCGCATTTTACAGGTTGCTACAAATACAGATATATGCAGCATATTTTAAAGCAAAACTTTAAAAGTTTCTTGTATTATCTAACTGGGAACACTGGGAGAATAAATTTAGCTATGGCTTTTCTCCCAAATCATGGCAATTTTGATTCTATCCAAAAATTAGCAATTTGGCTTATTAACGTCTCTTGCCTATTACCCTGTTGTACGTAAAAACTTCCCTTCCCCCCTTTTGTTATCGTCGAGCTGTAGGGAACCTTTCCCTTTTTTATCGGGTATTTCCCGACTTCTTCAAACAAATTAAGTAAATGGTGTCCTAAAAAGGACGCCGGCTGTTCTAGAAAATATTTATCGCAAACGTTGGGGAAAAATATTTTTAAAAAAAGTTCAAGAAAATAGCGGAAATTATTTTCAACCTGAAATGACCGCTAGGGGTAACTCAATCTTAACAAAAAAGAAAATTGTAGAATTTTGCTATATTTGTCCAAAAGTCCAGTAAATTTGAACCTTTTTTTTTAACGCATTTAAAAATAAAGGGGGGGTATTTAAGGTTTCCGAAAAAAGGAAATAAGGGTTTTAACAAACTTGGCTAGTTAAAAAGAGCATTCTTGGTTTATAAATTTGGGTTTTGTTGTTTCCTGTCCGTGAGGGCTTTTTCAAATTTTTTGAGAAATGGTTAATTTTCTTAAAAAAATTAAATGCATTGGTATGATTTTTTTTTTGAAGTTAAATCCTGGAATTCGATTTTTTTATTATAACTCGTAAAGTATTGCATTTTGGACGAAAACATTATATAGCTTAAATTAACGGTTCTGTAAAAATTCATAATTAATGTCCCACAAAATTTCTTCTAGGTTTTATAGTTTTTGAGATATTGACGTATAAAGTTTTCTTTGGCCTAAATTTTAGGTAAGGAACAGGATATCGAGATACGGTTTTGCGAGCTTATTTAGGCATTATTTAGCTACTTTTTCAGAAAAAAAAAACATTACCATGCATTTAATTTTTTTGAGAAAATTAACCATTTCTGTCGGAATATCGAAAAAACCCTCTAGCGGCGACGTGCGAAACTAACAAAACCTCAAATATTATATAATTTATAGCCCAAGAAAGGCTCTTGTGAACTAATCTAAGCTTGTTAAAATCGGCTTAGCCGTTTTGAAGTTACAGAGTATTTTTTACGAAAACCTTTAAATACCCCCACCACTTTATTTTTAGAATACAGCAAAATTGTCAAACAAAAAGGTTCAAATTATCCTCGACTTTAAAAATCAGGTATTTTTTTGTTAGGTTAATCTAGGAAAATTTACAGAAACATGACTTTTTTAGATTCAAGATTGCAGTTACTCCCCCTAGCGGTCATTTCAGAATCTTGAAAATAATTTTCTATTTCTCTCTCTATTTCTCTCTCTATATTTTTTCCCAACGCTTTCTGAGATACAGCCGGTGTCCTTTCTTATTTGGACAACCGGTACAACTCTGTCTCTTGCAGCTTCTAATAGAGCAACACAAAATGCCACTCACAATTAGCCCTTTGTAGTAGTTACTTGGCGCTCAAACTTCCTCTTTGAGTTATGTCTCCTTAAGTTCACTTTTTTTGTGGATTGGTACCATAGTACTATAATATATGTCATTTTAAACAGGTATTAAAAAAAAGATAGCCAAATCTTTTTAAAAATTTCTTAGTTTTTGCCCTAACATGTTTTTTTCAAAACATTGATGTTAAATATTTTTGGTTAACAAAAATACTTTTACGAAAATTATTGACAGAAGTATATTTAATAAAGCTTTAATATTAAAATATTATTGCCTAAATTGCATAAAGTTAATAAAAACATGTGAATAATGATACGACAATTTATTCAGGGATCCATGATTATTATTTTATTCATAGTAAACTTGCTTAAACAATTATACATTCTGTACTTATTACATTGTTTATATGGTTGTCTAATGTAAAAACAAATATCTGGTTGTAAATCCAAAGACTAATAAATAGAATTGTTTCGTATATTGTTACTAAATCAGTAATATTTGGTGAATGCGACAGGAAGCGAAGAAACTGCTTAACATAGTAATAAATAAACTGCTAAAAATATAATGATCAAATACTCGTTTTTGAACAATTAGCATATGCATAATTCAAAAGATTAATGAAAAATATTCTAATTTTTAACTTATCGGGCCCACGGCCGATTTTACTGAAATTTTGTATACGCGAGTTTTTGGGGCGCTAATCACGAGTCTAAAGTCAAATTTTGTCAGAAACTTCTAGTTTAAGGCCCCTCTCGAATCTAACCTTAATTCTGCACAAACTTTCCTAAAATTCCCCATTCTTAAAATTAGTCACCCCAAAAGTAAAAGATTTTATGGTAAAACATTTATTATTTTTTAGGATATATTTATTTTTACGTTTCTTTAGTCGTTATTCCTAACAAAAAACACCACCAAGAGAAAAATATTTTTAATTTTAAAAAGTCAAAAAAAATATCCAAGGATTTTTAAGCACTGGTACAACTTGGGAAACGATTATAAAGCGCCTACTTTTTAAAGTTGAAATGCGGTAAAAATGGAGTTTACATTAATGGCATTTATTTTGTTTGTGTTCAAAAAAGAGAATGTTGTCAATTACCTATTTAATTTATACCTTATCAACAAATCTAAGTTCAGGAAAGTGCGTCCCTGGCTTACTTGTATCAATATCTTTCTTCTAAATAAAAACACCTTGCATTATAAGTCCAGAAGTCCTTATGCAGCCTTATCATAATGCACCTTTTAAAAAAGATGAAAACAATGCTTTACTTGTAACCAAAACCACCCCTGCAGGGGGGTATATGCATCCCCTAAAATGTAGAAAATCATATACAACTCAAAACTGCAAAAAACATATTTAGATGTTTTAGGATATCTCAAATATGATATTAACATAAAACCAACGTTCAAAGTGAGTTCGATCAAAAGACATTGTTATTATCAGGAAAATTAAATAAAATGTTAGCTTAGGCAAAAAGCGTTTTGGCCTCATATTTTTTATCCCAAGTGTATAAAACAGGCCTTCTTAGATTTTTCGAGTTTATTTTTGATCAAAGCTACCCCTGCAAGGAGGTAAATTCATCCCCTAAAATGTATAAAATCATATACAACTTTTAAAATTGTAAAAAAATATTTAGATGTTTTAGGATATCTTAAATATAATATGAAAATAAAACACCGTTCAGAGTGACTTTCGATCAAAGGCCACCCTTAAAATGAAGGGTAAAGCCACCGTTACTATGGGGAAAATAAAATAAAATATTAGCTTATGCAAAAAGCGTTTTGCCCTTATATTTTTTATCCCAGGTATATAAAACAGACCTTCTTAAATTTTTTGAGTTTATTTCTGATCAAATCTACCCCGAGAAGGAAATAAATTCATTCCCTAAAATATATAGCATCATATCCAACTTTAGAAATCGAAAAAATATATTCATATGTTTTAGTACATGTCTAATACGAAATAAATGTAAAACTACTTCACGGAGTAAGTTATGTTCATATTATATTTAAGATATCCTAAAACATTAAAATATTTTTTTTACAATTTTAAAATTTGTATATGATTTTCCACATTTAAGGGTATGAATGTACCCTCTTGTAGGGGTGACTTGGTTAAAAGTGAACTCGAAAAATCTAAGAATGGCTGTTTTATAAATTTGGATAAAAAAATATTATGATAAAACTTTTTTTAAATAAACTAACATTTTATTAAATTTTCCTGATAATGCGGGTGTCTTTACCTTTAACTTGAGGGGTGGTTTATTAGCAAAACTCACTCTGAACGTTGGTTATATGTTAATTAATATCATATTTGAGATATTCTAAAATATCTAAATATTTTTACATTTAAGTTGTACATAATTTTCTACATTTTAGGAAATGAATATACACCCTTACAGGGGTGGTTTTGGTTAAATGTGAACTCGAAAAGTCTTATATGTTATGTCTGCTTTATACAGGGTGATTCATGATCAAATGTCAATACTTCAGGTACGTAGTCAGGGTCCAAAAATAAACATAAACGTTGATACAAATATGGGTCCGCAAGGCTTTCGTTTCCGAAATACAGGGTGTTAAAGTTTTTAGTTTATTTTTCTATTTTTTAAATAAAATCTATGATAATGTAAATATTGGAGTAAAAATTGGTATCTGGGGGTTTTTAGTATGACGGATTTGAACATCTTAGTACGGCTCTTACTTGTAGGGTGCCACCTACACGCCTTTTACTATTTTGAACAATCACAACTTTTGGTACATGCTGTATTACATTTTTAAGAAATTAAATAATTGTGAAAACACAATTTTTACGTCAAAAAATATCTGTTTAAAGTTGATATGAGCAACCGTTTTCAGATATTTGGATTTAACAAAAATGTTTAATTAAACAATATGCATTTTAATTTTTAATAAAATTATTGTTCTCTAATTATGTTGCATCAAAACATAAGCTAGGTTTTACAATTTTGAAAAAAAAAACAAAAAATAAAAAAAAAACTTTAACACCCTGTATTTCGAAAACGAAGGCCTTGCGGACTTATATTTGTATGGACTTTTATGTTTATTTTTGGACCCTGAATATGTACCTTAAATATTGACATTTCCTCGATCACCCTGTATACTTGCATCAAAAAAATACTAAGCTAAGACCTTTTTTAAAAATGCTAGCATTTTATTTAGTTTTTCCTATTGATAAGGGTGGTTTCACCTTTAGAAAAAAATGGTTGATTATCATATACATTTATTTCTTATTAGACATGTCCTGAAAAAATCTGTTTTTTTTTGCAATTTTTAAAGTTGCATATATGATTTTATATATTTTGGGGGATGATTGCACCACCACATAGTCCATGAGGGTTGGTTTACAATCTTCTCAAAAATGAAGATGAATTTTTTTTATTTTTCCAAGGTCCATTTGAAACAAAAATCGCTGTAAGAATAACTTTTAATACCACTGCTATTTTCGTAATTTTTTAGATTTGGCGACTTTCCAACCCCTAAATAGGAGTGATTTTTGAAAATTTGCAAAAAAAGAAAAATAGTGCTCATCCCAATTTTTGGCGACGAGTAATTTGGTATATAATACATATCTGTAGGTCTTTTCTTCATATCTCTGTGAATTGTAAAAAAACAGGCAGGGGCACTGGGGGAATTAGCTCCGAGTGCCCCTAATGTAAATCTGCTACTGCACATAGTTGAAAATGACCAATTCTTTTCTTATAGTGGTAAATTTGAAATATTGGGGTAATTATGTTTTAACTTGGCGAAAATTTTTACACTTGCTCACATTTGCCATTAATAATAAGTTCGCGGGCCATTGTGGTCCGCGAGACTAGTGTTTAGCACCCTTGCTTTAGCCAGTAAACTGCAGACGGCAGATAATTTTATATGGGTTATAGGTATTTACATAACAAGGAAGAAAAGTACCTTTTTTCCTTATGCGGATAATTTGATGCACGACACGAAGCAGAGGTGATTAATTGTGGTTTTCATTGTTTGGAATAACCCCTCTAGTTAAAAACTTGTCAAAGTTAAGCGTAAAGAGGCGCCAAGACTATCGTTATTTAACATTCTTAATCGTCGATTAAGACTGTCAAACGGACAATTAAAACTTTTATTTCCCTACACTTAATTTAATTTTAAACCGTCTTAATCGCCGAAAGCTGCAGTCTTTCACCGAAAAACGTAAATAAAGCGTGTTTATTTGTTACAAGAATGACGATTAAAAAGGTTTTGCACCACAGACTTTGTTTTTAAATGAAGACGGTCCAATCGACAATTAAGATTTCACACGGCCAGAAATTTTCACCGACGATGTTATGGTCGGTTTTCACACACTGGCAATGTTAATCGACGCTTTTGATGGCCACGATTAAAACTGCTTAAAAGAACAAGCTCTGTGGGGGCCTTAAGATTTAAAATCACCTAAGACATGGAGACTGACAAAACATAAATTAATTGGCATGCTCAGCTGCAACAGAGAGGTAAAAATTCTACATCCCTAGGGAGATAAAGTGCTGTTTTTCACCCTTATTCAGGGGTTGAATCCGGTATTTTCTAAGATGGTACTAGAATTTTTTTACCACTACTACATAATACTTTAGCAAATACAGATTTAAAGATACCTAATTAAATCTCTTTTTTAAGTTAAAAGGCATAAATAGAAAATCCTAGCAGCCTTTGTTATTTATATTTAAAGTAATAACATTTCACTATCTCTGTTAAGTTACTGTGAAAATTAAAAACTGTTTTCTCGGATTAATAATGTCATAATGGTAGTAAAAAACGCATTTCGCGTAATTGTATTGTAACAAACTTAAAGAAATTAGGTGCAAAGAATAATTTTATTGTTGATATGCAAATTTGTAGAACAAAGACTTGGAATTTGCCATTAAACCAAGAAAGTTTTGTTTGAATAATTCTAAAATCAGTAGAAAATTAAGAATTAAGTAAACAATGAAAGAAAAAGAAATTACGTTTTACAAAAACAGTATAATGAGATAATAAAAATAATATTTTATAGATGATGGCATGTTATTGTGTGGCACTTGAATATTTACATAAAAGCAAAAAGAAATCTAGCTTGTTGAATTATTAGTTGATTGTTAGTTGTGGTGGGATAATTTATTAAATTATAGTTTTAAATTAAAATTTGTTTTGGGTTTTGTGTCGACGATTAAACCAAGATAATTTTGGCCAATTATGTGGTTCATGCAAAGTGACGCAAAATAATATTTAAGAGCTGTTAAAATTGATGCATTTGTAATTTTGAGATAACACCCATTTATATAATATATGTTTTATTAATTTTGTGCTAACATATAAAACAAACAATAGCAAAGAAATTTTTAGGTGCTCAGCCATCGGATGATCAGTAACAAAAAGAATTGACATTATACAGGAAGTACAATTTTTTTTTTTTAATTATCAAGAAGCGGAATGCTAAAATACTTAACGAGAATAATTATCTGAAAGTTTTACAGGCAGCTGTAGAAAATCCAAAAACTTCTGGTGGTGCCGTGGATGTATCGCAAGAAAAATTCTATGTCGTTTGCTGTTCCTATGGTGTGGCGAGAACCTACTGGCCATGTATGTAATTGCTACTTCTGTATTACTTAAACGGAAGGAATTTCAAAGAAGCATAGAGACAAAATAGAGTATCTAAATTTGCCTTCTGCGCTCCTTGCCAGAAACAACCGGTACCGATAGCGCCTTTAAACCTGGACATCGTGTTTCCCAGTGATTCTAATTCTTCATCAGAATCTTATCCACAACTTCCTGAGAACACCGGTTGTGACCCAACATTTTTACCAACTACCAGTGAACCTTACTTAATTACTCAGAATGAATTAAATGACTTGGTACGTGACCTAGTATTGTCAAAACAAAAATCGCAACTTCTTGGTTACAGACTTCAACAGTGGACCTTGTTAGATAAAAAAGCAAGTGTTTCACTTTACCGAAGACGGAATGTCACATTATCAAGTTTTTTAATGGGTTTGTTTATAGATTCGTCGAAATACAGCAGAAAAACGGTCCTGCTTCATAATGGAAACAAAAAACCATCTATTCCTTTAAGCCATTTAGTGACATTGAAAGAAACCTATGACAACTTAGCAACCATATTAAATCGTGTTAAATATGAATGGTATCAGTCGGTTATCTATGGAGATTTAAAAATCATAGGTATCTTGTTAGGACTCAAGGGGTTTTACAAAGTATTGCTGTTTTTTGTGTCTGTGGGCAACAAAAGAACACTACAGTAAAAGGAATGGCCTTATAGAATCTCTTTAATGCCTGGTACTTCAAACATTAAATATGCCTCCCTTGTTAACCCAAAACAGGTGCTGCTACCGCCTCTTCATATTAAGCTTGAACTAACGAAAAACTTTGTCAAAGCCATGGATAAAGAAGGTGGTGGTTTTCAGTACCTAAGAGAAATATTTGATTAACTAATTGTAAGTGATGCGAAATTAAAAGAAGGCATATTTATCTCAGGTAAAAAAGGTTCTAGATAATCTCCGTTTTTAAAAACAATTAAATAAAAAGGAATTGGCAGCTTGGACGTGTTTTGTTCTTGTAGTAAAATGATTTCTGGGCAGCAAGAAACATGAAGACTATAAAAGCCTTATAGAAGAACTGTTAAAAACCTATGAATTACTAGGGTGTTTCATGTCTCTAAAAATACATTTTTTGCACACCTATTTGAATTTTTTCCCGGAAAATTTGGGTGCAGTAAGCGACGAACAAGGAGAGAGGTTTCACCAGGACATCAGAACAATGGAAACAAGATACCAGGGACGCTGGAACCCATTTATGTTGGGCGACTACTCTTGGTTTTTAAAAAGAGATGATGCTACAGAACACAAAAGAAAAAAGTGAACGTTTTTGTCGCTGTATCATATCTCGTGCAATATATTTTTTTATTCGCATAACAACCAATCTTCAGTAATGTTTTTTGCATAGATTCCACTTGTTTCATATGTTTATATTAAATAAATATATTAGATTGTAAAAATATGTCGTCTCCTGTTTTTTCTCCTTATAACAAAAAACTGTACGTGTTACAGTAATTAGATTATCCTTTTCGGATTAAGGACTCTAAAATACTTAAAACAAACCTATTTTCATTAATGTTACTTTATAAAAATTTAAATTTGTTGACTTGATTAATAAGATATGCCTTAGTAAATAATACTTAGACTTTAAGACTTAGTCCACTATCCAGAGATGTTTTATAAGACACTTAGATAGATCTAGCAGAACCCAATATGTGACGCTGAATATGTTTGGTACGTTATTGATTTCGGTTAACCTTATAATGGCACTAGTTTTACGAAGGCGTAAATACCCAAAATATATAGATAAAACCAAGATGGGACTTTGTAGTATTGTGAAACTAATGCTACATTAAAAATGTTTTTTTTTTGTTTTTTTTTTGACTTATGACATTATTTTGGTGCCGGGTTGTCGGATCACGAGGCTGTTGTTGGTTCGTTGCAGATTGGTTTGTCTGAGACTAAAAGTAATGTAAGATATGTAGGCTATATAGCAGGAGAAATTTTGACAAATTCTTATTGTTGTGTTATAGTGTTTTAGCTACTAATGATCCCTTGCAAGAATTTCATTCAATGTTGAGCAATAACTTTAACCTAGCATTTCCCATTATTGGATTAAAAAAGAAAGAAAGCCCTGGTACACAAAAGGATTAAGAGTTTCCGGGAAAAATATGCGCTCACTTCACTATATCAGAAAATTTGCGAATGAAAATACGATATTTTTAAATTACTTTAATGGATATCGCAGAATTTATAGAAGAACTATCAAATGTGCAAAGAAAACTTACTTTCAAGAAAGAATTGCACGGTCGAGAAACAAAGCAAGGGAGTCTTGGAAGATTGTCAATAAATTAAGAGGCAAAAATAATAATATTACACCTACAACTAATAGCTTAAGTGCGGCCGAGCTCAATTCATATTACTGTAGTATTGCCGGCAAGCTGGCACAAAAAATATCACAAACGAAAGATCCTCGTGATTACTTGGATCATCTATCAGTGTCTGAAACATTTTTCTTTGTGCCCTGTACTGCTGAGGAAATTCGGGGGTTGCTTGGTAAAATTAAGAATAAGAATGCTTCGGGGTGGGATAGGCAGTCTGTTAAAATATTTTTGACTTTGCCAGAGAGGGCCTTGCAGGTTTTGGCCGACGCAATAAATTCTTCCTTTCTTACAGGTAACTTTCCACCCTGCCTGAATTCAGGCTGTAATCATTCCGCTTTTTAAGGGTGGCGATCACGGCAATCCTTCAAACTTTCGACCTATAACATTGCTGCCTACCTTGGCGAAGATAGTGGAAAAAATTGTCAAGATGAGGATGATGTCTTTTGTGAATGAACACAAACTTATGAACGAATGTCAGTTTGCCTTTCAGGACCGGACGGGCACGAGCGATGCTATCTTTGAGTTTCTTGAGCATCTGTATTTCCACCTGAACTCTGGGAGGCTGCCGCTGCGGTGTTTGCGATCTGTCGAAAGCATTCGACTGTGGACCACCAGATACTGCTCTGGAAGTTGGAGGCACATGGATTTAGGGGATTGCTCTGGAGTGGTTTCGCTCTTATCTGTCTGGGCGTGTTCAGACGGTTGTTTATAATGATGTTAATTCTGACGAACTCAGTGCTGGGGTTGGTGTTCCTCAAGGTTCAGTTCTGGGTCCGCTACTGTTCCTCATCTACGTTAACGACTTGCCTCGACTTTCAATAGCTGGAAGGTTCACTGTTTTCGCGGATGATACCACCATTCTTTGGCATGATACTGACATTAATCGGTTAAAGGGCAATTTAATTATCGACTTGTGTAAGATAAAACAGTGGTGTGATGCAAATTTATTATCTTTTAATATTTCGAAGACTAATATCTTGACGTTTAGGTGTTACTTGGATAACATTTGTTTGGCAGATGAGTTAATTGCTATGAAGGGATTAACTATTGACAGCAATCTGAAGTTTGAAAATCACATTGATAATTTATGTAATAAACTCTCTTCAGGTTGTTATGCACTGAGGGTTATATATAACAATCTGGACTTATCTGTTGCAAGAAATTCCTATTTTCACTAATCGAATCCCATCTTCGTTATGGTATTTGTTTTTGGAATCATGTTCTCAATATCTGTTCGGATCTGTGTTTGTGTTACAAAAGAGAGCAATTAGATATATCTGTGGAGCCAGGGTTCGTGAATCCTGTCGTCCCTTGTTCGTCAGACACTCTATCTTAACCCTAACTTGTATTTATATTTTGGAGGTGGTCTGTTTAGTTTTTAAAAAGTATAAGGATGAACTGTCATTGCCAACTCATTACAACCTGCGTCAGACTTTTACCCTTAACATGCCCATTCCTCGCTCTGAACTAATTAAAGGTCATTTATTTATGAGGAAAGAAAATTTTTAATAGGCTGCCTCTGTTTTGAGGAGGCAACAGTGCCATAAAGGGTTTAGAAGACTGACAAAGAGGTTTTAACTGAGAAGGCATACTACACTCTTGACGAGTTTTATAATGACAGATAGATGTGTTGGTTGACTGGAAAATATATAGAATTGACTTATTTAAGTAGTGTAAGCGTTTTATTTTTTTATTTTTTTAGTTTGATCTTTGTTTGACTGCTCTGTAAAAATATTTTGTTGTTGCTTTAACTTTGTACATCTAATTTTAAAAATGATTTATCTGCTTAATTGTATATTGTATATTTTATTATAGGTATTATAAATATGGCTTTGTCTACGATATTTTTGTGTCATTTGACAATAAAGCTATTTTTTGACTTTGACTTTGACTTTATTCGAGCGGAGATGCGACATATTTAAGAACAATTTGCTACAGAGTATGTCAATAAAATAAGTTAACCTGGTGCTATGAAGGTCGTAATAAATGTATCTAAAATAAATAACACAAAATTTTTAAGCTAACTTTAAAGAAAAACAAGACAATGAAAAATTTAAACCTGTCTGACACCTGCACTTAAACATACTTTCAATGATACATTATTGTGTTTATTGAAAAAAAATCAAATAAGTACGGAGTAATTGTTAATAATTACCAATGACCCATTTAAAGAACTCGAGATCGTTCTTAGCAGGGTGTTTCTAACCTTGGGCCATGTCACTGACTTTATAAAGTGAGATAATATTATTTATTTAATTATCGGTTTGTTTACAAGTGATTTTATTGAATAATTGTTACGGCTGTAACAATTAATTCAATATGTTTACTGTAGAAATATTGCACTTTTTTAATTTTAAAGGTTGTTTTAATGATTTTTGAAGATATAAAATTTTTTTAAATAAAAATAAACATTATTTTTGTTTATAAATGTAATTTTATGCATGCTGTAATAATTTTATAGAGTGATAAATGGAAGAATAGAAAAAATAAATTATTATAATTAAACGTTTATGCACCTGACACAAAACTAGAAAAAAATACTTTTCGTAAAAGGTCATTTTTCTAATAAAGCAGCATTAGGTTTGAACACATAATTAAATGTTCAGTTTTAATTCTCATAGATTATTCAGTTCAATAACGAATTTTTTTGCTTGAAAACATAAAGAGCAACTAAATAAAAGAAGATGAAGCGACAGTACATACTGCTAAAAACTCTAAAAGAGTTCTGCGAGGAGTGTTTAATGGCCGACTTATTTCACTATTTGGGGATTTAAATTGCCATTTAAGGTCCCCGGACTTAACTGCACTAGACTTTTTTCTGTGGGGTTATTTAAGGTCAAAGGTTTTTTGCAACTCGTCCAGAAAACATCCAAGATCTTAAAGTCCAAATTCCTGAAGAGGTCCGGTAAATTGATCAGGTTTTCCTTCATCGTGTCATGAATCATTTCTTGTCAAATCTTAAAAAGTGCATTAAAGTTAATGGCACTTACTTAAAAGACGTAATTTTTAAAAGTTTGGATAAGTCGTATGTGAATTGTAATTAAGTGTAATAAAACGTTAGTTTTTATTAAGTTTTAACAATTTTACTGATCAATTAAAATGGGAAGTCTGTTATGGGAAGCCCTGTATAAACGTTTTTTAGATTGTTTTAATTATATTATACTTTTCTCTAATAAAAAAAAGCTAAGGAATTTTATTATAACAATTAATTAAGAATTAATAGATAGAATAGCATTTTGGCGACTTATTTGGTGACGGGTCATTATACAACTAAAAGTAAACTCAAAATCTTTTGCGACCGTTTATTAAAAACATTAAAAAACATATTTTGGATGAAAGACTATGATGAAAGTCTTTCATCCAAAATATGTTGCATAATGCAACCCTATGAAAAGACCATAATTATTGTCCTCGTTAAATCCTTTTGTTACTTACGTTACTTTGAAAAATATTCATTAATATGCAAAAAAAATACTATAAAAAACCAATTGTTAATAGATTTTAAAAAAAATTATACCGTCAAAAGGTATAAAAATTAATAAACCAATAGCGGAGTGATTTCGTGAGTCTATAGTGTCGTTTTTTTTTTGGCGTAGAACCAGGTCAAACCAGTAAGGTTCCTTTGAGTATGTCACCGGGCACATGATATCGTATTTTACGACATTTTTTTGTGGTCTCGAACTTTTAAATTAATAAAAAATGATTTTTTAAATTAAAAAAATATATATTTTTCCGTTTCCACCGCCATAACTTTAAAACTATCAAAGATACCAAAAAAGTTTTGTGTCAAATTAAAGCTCAAACTGTAGCGCTTTTAACCTTATGAACTGTTTGGGCACAATTTGCACTTTTATGCCTTTAAAAATTAGATAAACTAAAAATATATATTTTTTGTATCGAAATTTTCACCAATCGATAAACTTTGTTATTTTTAAAAATATTTTCATACATGCAGCGAAGAAAATATAGCCAATTAATAACAGAAGTTTTTGAAAAAAAAAATCTTTTTCCTAGAGCGTATCGTTTGTCAACAGCGATTTTTTTTTCAGACGTAAAAAAGTATTATCGGGACCCAATAGCCCCGCATGCGGATAGCGTGCGTAGTAATACATTAGTAGTGGTGGTTGTCGAAATTTAGAGTGTGGTGTATGTATTTAGAATTTTAAAACAATGAGGCGAATTAATTGTAAAAAAATTGTGTATGATGGATACAAATCTGTTTTACAAAGACCTAGAATACAAGGGTTGTAATCATTACTATCAAGTGCTGAAAAAAAGCAGGAGAATCTAGCAAAAGAAATTCTTTTAAAAAAATGTTATTTTAAATGGCGAAATGAAAATAGAATATTATAAAGACTGTCGTAAATCTTACACAGATTTTCAAAACTATTATCATAATTTGCATTCAGACAGTGGCGCCGGTCCTTCAAATTACTGTGACACTAAACTTAAATGCTATACTTTTAATATTAGGAAAATGTGTTTTTTTGCAACAATAGTAAAAATAAAAAGAAGAAAAGTTAAATAAAAAATCTGGTTAAACAAGTCATTTAAATACTATTATGTACCTACATAGTATAGTTGGTACCTTTATATTAGTTTATATTTTGTACTGAAACAAAATACGAATTTCAATTTTATCCTTATAAATAATGTTTAGGGTATTTATTTTTTTACATTGTACTGAATCTTTTTAGGTAGTAGAAAAGCTACCTATCAAAAAAGTAATAAAGCTGCCAGGAATAGAAACGACATTAATATGATATCTAAATTACGTGGCTATAAAGATTTATTTGCGTTTGATGAGAAATATCATAAATTATGTTACAGCCACTATATCTCTGAAAGAAACATAAAATCGCACAAAAATAGGAAAACGGTTTCCGAACCTACCCGAAAATAGTTCGACAATATCTACCTTTTCTGCGAGTATTTGTAGTGATGTTCAGATAGATCTTTTACTTCCTAAAGAAATGTCCAAAATTTAATCTTTATTAAGAGCTGCTGCCATAATACGTAGTGCAGTGGCTTTATGTCAACCCAAAATTGAATTTCCAACATGTACTTGTGTGAAAGAAGGACTAAAATGTTGTAAGGAGTGTAAATTTCGTTCCTGCAATATCATTATTAAAAATTTTTAGGCAGAAATGGATTAAATTTACGTAAAATGCTACTAATGAAGCGCCTAAATAACTACTTACATATTATATTTTTGGGTCTGTAAAAAAATCACCCACGGAATTGGACGATTTTTAAATCTGCAATGTAAAATATTCTTTAGGTATTATTATTTAAGGCAAAAAATGCGGATGATGTGGTTTTCACCAAGAAAAGCGCAATAAAAATTCTGAAAATTGGTCATTATTTGACATTTTATTTTAACTATTTACGATTTACATATAATAAATTCATGCATCGCTTCAAGACGTTTACAGTGTTGCTAAACGGAAATATTATTAATTTATAATAAAAAACTTTGCCGTTACCATAAGGATAATTTTCATTAAATCAAAAATATTTGAATTTCAAGCCAGTTACAAATATAATTAGGGAAAATAAAAAGCCGCTTTAACTAACCAGCACTAATCATGACCGACCAGAACGGCGCATTTGTAATAAAAAAAAAAATACAATTTAACGAGAAAAACCTCACCGGAACTAACCAGAACTAGATCATAGTTTGAAAGTTGTTGTTTGTTAGTTCTGGTTAGTTTTTTATATAAAACAACCTTCAATAATAACAAATTATTACAAAAAGTCTGGCAACATTGCTTATTCGTATCATCTCTTTATATGGAAAAAAAAAGAATTATGTATTTCTGTTTAAAAACGAAGCCCTAGTTTACATTTAATGTATGTACTATATTTCTCAAATTTAATTAAAAGACAAAAAGCATCCGCAATTTTTTGTTGGTAAAAATGTTTAAAAAATAATGAAGTTTAGAATGTATAATAAAAAAAATAATGAATCCCGTGGGGGGTTTTTTTTACCAACAACAAATAAAAAAAAGTTTAATAAACCTACTAATTAGGTGGGTAATTAATAACAATGATTGATATTTTTGTATGGTTTAAAAATCTACCCACCTGTTTCGGATATTTATCTTTTCTTTTCTAAACAACTTAAGCAGCCCTTAGATCTGCGTTTAAACCTTTAATACAACTTTAACTACCTACTACACTTCCACCGGACCGTAAGATCTTTGTAGTAAAAGCTCGCAAAACCAAGCGCGCAAAAATATAACTTTGTCCGTTAAAATATCATGACTCAATACTATAAAGGAATCAAAAAAATTTTTTTTTTAAAAAATTTTTTTTTAAACATTTTTACAATTGCAGCATGTATGTATAAATTTCCAATAATAAACTTTTTCTCGTTTTTCCAAAAATTTTCTTTTTTAAAAATAAAATTTTTTGGTTTGCTTTTTTAAAAAATTTAAAAAAAAAAATATCAGCTTCAAGTTGGACGTTGTTTGAAGCGCTTTTGGGTTCTACTTTAATCTAAAAAAAAATAACTTGATAGCATGAATATAAAAATATAGCGTGGAGAAGTTAAAATCGTGTTTATTGAAAAGATTTTTGGTTTTCAAATAAAAAGCTCTTGACCACTAAAAATGTCGAAAAAAGTGTTTTTTTTTAATTCTATTAGAACCCCCTAAGTCTTTTTTTGGTTCCCCGGGTTTTTTTTTTCTCGATAATTTAACGATTTTTTCTTTAAAATTTTACTCCATTCCAATGGAACATTTTTAAAACTTTTAAACCTACAGTTGTAAGCCAATTCGAGACTCTTTTTTTTTTTGATTACCATTGAAATCATACATATTTTTGGAAATAATTGTCCTCCAGGGTACCATGGGCGATATTAATAAGTGGAGATATTTATGTCATAATAATGACACCTGGTATGGACTTTTGGATGGAGATTTTGCTTAAAAAATGAAAATATGATTTTTTGTCTAAAAATTACAGAAAATTGTCATGGCATAATTTTTGACGTACCAATAAACATTTATGGCTAACTTACCTTTTCTTTTTTATATTATTAGCATATACAAAATTATTCATTGATAGCTCTCATTATTGCAAGATTTTCTATTAATAAACGATTATAGCAACTAAATTTACACAAAACAACAAAATACCTAACACAATCTGGTTACACCTTAAAAAAACATTCCAAAAAAAAAGAAGAAAAATTTCAAAATTTAATAAAATGAACGGCTTTCGCGTTAAATGACCTCCATCATTATTAACACTATTCTTCGTTAAATAGCTAATAATTTGATAGTTGTCACAAATACGATTTTTTTACCGATTATTTGAGGATCTTAAATAAACAACTGGAAATTTTTCCCCGTACACGGATTTTATTCAAAATCCCATTCTTTTCACCGTTTTTTTTGGGTTTTCCCAATTTAAATCATATGTTGCATTCTTTAACATGGGATTAACTATTCTAAAAAGTCGGTCAAATTAGACTAAAAATAAAGGGGAAATTCCAATTTCATCATTTAAAATAGTAAATTGTTTAAAATTTTATTAAAAATAATATTTTAAAATTCCCGGTACGTGGAAAAAAAAATTTAAAACAGGTCAAAAAGGGCAAAAAATGGGTTTCCGGGTTTTCTTTAAAATGGGTTTGGTTTTTTCGTAAAATTACCTTTAACAAAAATTGCAGATAAGTAGATAAATTTATCTATAAAAAGGTATTAATGATTTTTGGCCGAGAAGCCACCGTTTCTGAAATATAACGCTTCAAAAAGTTCTAAGCGTCATTTTACGCACACGTTTTCACGCCATCTGAGGTAGTGTACCAGCGCGTTTTCGTGGTTTTGAGTGACTTTTTCCCTCTTGTGATTCTGTTTAATTGGAAACTATTGCATAATAACAGATATTCGCAAAAATTGAAATTAATAAAAGCGATGGGAATTAAAAACCAGTCCGATTCATAACCATCAATTACTTCTTCTTGATCCTCTTCTACTTCTTCTCCTTCTTCTTGATTTCCTTTTTCTTCTTCATCCTGGGTGTAAGTGAATTGCGTCAATAGCGATGGATCACATGTCTGTTCGTCAGTACATGATTTTGACATTTTGCAAAAGTCGATAAACTTTCTAATGAATATATTTTTGATTGATTTTGAGTTTTCTGGTTTTAAGAAGAAAATAGTTTTTTTAGTTGAAGTTCGAGCAGTGAGTAATACAAGTAAGTCAAAATCTTTACCAAATCAATAGCTGTATTTGTCAAACTAAATTATTATTAAGTTACAATTAGCGATAGAAAAATATTTTTACTTATATTACAGCTACAGAGATGTATATACGTGACGTACTTATGCATACCATGACGCTTACAACTTTTTGAATCGTCATATCTTAGGAACGGTGGCTTTTAGGAAAAAGTTATTGATACCTTTTTTAAAGATAATTTTATAATCTACAATTTTTGTTTTGGGTAATTTTACGATAAAACTTACCGTTTTAAAGAAAATCACTTTTAGCTTGATGTGAATTTATGTAATGTCTAGATTAGTATAACCAGTTCTTCAGATCCGTCGATTGATGATAAATTAAATGAAAATTGACGGTCCTGAAAACGAATGACAGTAGCCCAGTCATATTTCTTGATGAAGTTTCAGAGTGTAGTCTGGGCACTAACGCAAAGTTACCATAGTATTACTCTTAAGAGATCTAAAAGTTAGATATATAAGAGCTAAATTTATTATTTTTACTTCTTTTTATAAGCATCTATAAACTGCTAAATTTGATATTCGTACGGCATCATACGTAAGAATGTATGTAAAATGTTATTCTTTGAATAATTAAGGAAGTACTAAAAATAATGGAAAATATGTACAATAGGAAGATGTTTGTAGCGATGTATTATTCAAGATCTAGATCTGTGTGGATAATATTCAAGGAAATCATCATCTAGTAATTGTTTTAAACATAGAATCAAGGAAGTCCAGTAGCATATAATGATGTTCATAAATTATTTATTTTTTAGTAAATTATTTTTGTTATCCATCAAAGTTAATTAAATTAAAAGAAGCAAGATAAACATAATTGTGGATTATTCTTTGACGTTTTCAAATTACTGTGTTGGAGTTATGTTACTTTAATCTTTTTCTCAATTAATATCAACGTAAATATTTAAGGGTGCCTTTTTTCTGTAAAATTTGTTATATTAAAACGTTTTTTTTTTTCTATGATAATCTACGAAGGCTTGATGACTAAGTACTATACTTTAAATTCAATACGGTACTTAAAGATTTGGAGCTTTGGACTAGAAACAGCAGTTTCCACATTCAAGAATCTTCGGGAATGAAGATAGAGACTCCGTATTTCAAGTTGGAAGTTGGATCTTTGGAACTCAATATTCCGCGTGTATCCACTAAGCTCTTAATAATGTATGGTAGACTTTTTACAAAAGGTAGTTTTAGTTGGTTTTGCAATGATCCACTAGACAGGTTTTATTTAATTTTCAAAAGCAAGTTTAATGTGGCATTTCCCATCACTAAAATAAAAAAAAATAATATGTAAATTGTGAGTTACTAGGGACTTAAGAGTTTCTGCCCGTAATATGCGTTTATTCTGCACAAAATGTGTAAATAATACATGCATATTGACGTACTTATAAATAATACTTTACTTGCAGTGCAGGCGAACTTACAGAGAAGCCATAAGAACAACAAAACATTAATATTTTTGCAATTGCATTATTAATTAAAAAAAATAGGCAGGAACAATCTTAAAAATCGTCAGTGAATTAAAACAAAGATAATACTACTACGAATAGATGGTTCATTTAAATGGGCGTTTTGAATTCAGATATCAATGTTCGTAAATGAATAAAATAGTTGCCACTGCTAACTATTGCAACTTCCTAAAATCTAAAAGCCGGTAAACGTATGTATTTTTATGCGTTTTTGATGAAGCTGGTAAAATGTTAAACCCCTCAATATAAATATATACTCATTAGGTATCAATATTTAATTATTTTTTGTATATATATTTATTAAAAACTAAAATATCTTCCCAAATTATTATTTTTATTGATTATAAAAAAATTTACGTATTTTATAAAATCTAAAATGAGTATTTCTTAATAATGTACATACATAACTTAGGCAAAAAATTTGTCAAATTTACTTTTCGCAATTTTGTAAATCGTTTTTAGCTTGTTTTATATAATTATATACATAAAGCAAAGGTAAAAAAATTATTTATATTTTATAAAAACTAAAAATAAATAAATTAACAATTTAATAAATTCAAACACTAAATATCCTCCAAACAAATTTAATATTTTACGCTGCCCGTAAGACTATTCCAGGCATCAAATGGACCAAAGCCCGGGCGTATCCGGATTTCTTCGTAACTCATTCCACGCCTCTAAATTTTATCCTGTTCTTTACATTTTGCGCCTAAACTCATTTTCCTTTTATTTTTTTAACTATTAAGTCCGAAACATTTTCCATAACATTTAAATCTAGACTACGTGCGGGCCACGGTAAAATACTGATAAGCTGCTGTTTCATCCATTCATCGACTTGCCGGGCCGTATGAACGAGACACTTATCTTGCTGAAAGATAACATTTCTGTCCGGAAATCGATCCAGTACAGAAGGAAGCATGATATTCTGTAGTAGATCTATGTATATATACCTCCGCATTGAACCTTCCTTCGATAAAATAACATACACCAAGTTCTTGTGCACTCAGCCATCCTCAAACATTTACCGAAAATCGCCCACTACTTCTGTCCTTTTTGGTATATTTTTAATTAAATCGTGTTTTTTGAGGCCTGTATACCTTAAGTATTCCATTGTAGCACGACTGAAACCCTGTTTCATCGGTGAATATTATATTTTTCCAAAAAATCGGAGGTTTCAAGTAAAATTGTAAAGCAAATCCAATGCGTTTTTCTTTATTCGCATTTTTTAAAAACGGTTTTAAGGCTGCCGGGTGGCAGCGCAATTCGGATATATGCCTTATTCTTCGCCATGCCGTTCTAACCGATGCTGGGAAATTGCTTTCCGTTTTTGCTGTAACTACAGATTTAAATGATTGGTTTCTCAAAACATAAATTAAATTCTTGATTCGATGGTTTGGGCGACCACTTCCAGCTCTTCTTTCAAAGGAGTGTGTTTCCTGCCATTTTTTTTAACAAAATGAATAGTACTCTTTGGGATGTTAAGCTCTTCCGCCACATCCCTTTCTGGCCAACCTCTTTGCTCAATAAAATGAATAATTAATACTTTTCATCCAAAGTTAGGTTTGGCATTTTAAAAAAATATTTTTAGACACTGACAACGGACATCTGTTACTGTACTTGAAATTCAAGTTGATGGAGACTAGTGTGGTTGCATGTTAACAAGAAACTAAAAGTTGATTATTACGTAGCAAGTGTGTGCTCCGTTATCCAGAAGTTGTTTTGCCTTGGGGATCATAACACGTAAAATGGGTTTTGTTACTGCTAGTTCTTATTTCGCCCTTTTACCTACGTTATGGTGTATCTTTTAGGTGTTGCTATTCCCATAACCCGTTTAAATAAAGAATTTATTTTGTCAAAACTTTCGGTGCGTACTTTGTGCGGTATAAATTGCAAAGAAACATAGATCGTTGTTTAGTACAAACTAAATTTTAACCCTTTGTTGCAGAAACACATCTTGCAACCTAAAAGCTATTTTTCTATAGCAATGAGTACGCTAATATTCCTTCCAATTTTTAATAAAATAATAAAAAACTAAATTTAAACAGTAAATTTCCTTTATAATCGTGACAACACCGCTTTGCTAAAATCCAAAGCACGCGACAGACAGATTCAATTAATGAAACCCCTTTAAAAATCTAAAAATAGCACGCTAGAAGGCACTAGCATTTCAGGGCAATCGCCGAAATGTTCTATTAAGCAGTTTTTAGAAAAAATAGTAATTGTTTCCTATAGTTTCGTACGAAAGTGTACATTTCTCTTAGCTAGTAGAGCTACCTTAAATGATTCTCGGTGTTAATTTTAGATTGACACATTTTACGCAAAGTTTAAAAGCAAGGTGTAATTAAAGTCAAATAAAGAAGTATATCAGGGCAGGCGTTGGCTAGAGCAGAGAATAATAAAGAGGATAATAATTTGTACCGAATGTCACAGAAGTGGCAAGTGATACCGGGTATCCCAAAAAAAGTAAATAATTTTTAAATTTGACATTCTAATTTCTCTAGTGATAAAAAACAATTTTTTATTGTGTCGTAATGTCAATTGTGTAATGTCGATGTCAGATTCGCGCCCCATTTACTCCGGAAGGCGTTTCGGGTTTCTAGTGAAATAATAAAAAAATCTTGCTAAATTTAAGTAAATTCTTCGCCGATTTTTGGAGTAAATTTTGTAACTTTTTTCTCATATTTTTGTATAATTAAGCCTTTGATAAATTTGTAAACAGCTGGTTTTGTCATTAGATAATAAGTTACGTTTAAAATTTGCAATCTTTTGACAAGTTGAATATGGCAATCAGTACCTAGTTAAAGGGTAATTTCGAACCGCTTTTTCTTTCTTTGATATTTTTAAAGTAAAATTGAATTTCAAACAATTGGTACACTCATCAGAAATTGTATATTTGTAATAGGTTTAAGTGTTATTTTAAAAATGTTTTTTTTTTAAGTTTTCAGCTTTGTTAGTGGTTTTGTATTTGGGAATAAAAAACAATAATTTTTAAATTGCTATAACTTTCCTTTATTTTTTATGAAAATTAAAAATCTTGCTCATTATAAACGACATAATTATCTTTTAATTACTTCTTATTACGAATAAACACCTTATTATTAATTAGCTATATTTGGAAGAAGAATGATGTCAAATTTAATGCATGTATTCCCACACAACGACATCCTGTTAAAACAATCCTAATTTGTTTTATTGTTTAAAACTTACATAATATCGACGTCACGATACAGTAGTTGCATGTAATTATAACGAAGGAAATACGGCAAGTTCATGATCATGGTAAAGTCATTCTGGTATTTTCTAAGGAAGTCGACAATTTTAAGAACGTTAATACCTGTATTTTAATACACTGTTAACAAGATTAGCAGTTTTACCGCAAACGATGATAAAAATGAAGGAAACAATGCTAATTTAAAAGGTCATAAAGTTGGCTATTTTGTTTATCAGTTGAATTATCCGATGTAAAACGTGGTAAGACTTACTGACTAAAGACAGGCACGTAGACAGAAAATTGATTTAAGGGGGTGTCTGGAATTTTCAAAAAATAAAAAAATAGCGCCGAAGGGAAATTTTTTTTTGGGTTTAAAGTCAAACATTAAAAAAAAAAAATGTTTGCGGCATTGCCACAAAAATGATGAACCGTTATTTTGTATTTTATGTATAGTCTGTCTAAAAGTATATTGCTATGGCTTTTGACGGACAATACCCCAATAAACCTTTTTTTACCTATTGTTATTGGGTAAACCCATTATTTCATAATGGCAGGGGTGGGCCAGGTATTTCTTGAGTACTGACCATAAGGTATATAAATATTTCGGCTAATATTTTAGTGGCAGTGTTAAATAACGGTTTTTACTGTGTGTTTCGAAAAAGTTGTTTTACGAGAATATAACTATGTCGCGTTGAAATTATTTGTCATTAGATGTAAAACAGGTTGTGAAAAATGTGTATAAAACTTTAATCAGTAGAGGACTAATAAAACAAGAAGCTTTAAAAGAAACCTGTCTACTTACAAAAACTCAATATCATCGATAAGGGATATCATTATTAGTGAAGAATTGAACAAAAGAAAAAAACGTAGGGATTTTCAATCTCACCGTATAGCCAATAGTGATTAGGACCTATATAAGAAGGAAAATATTTTGTCTTTATGAAAGCGGAGTTGTTCCTACCTTGGATAAAGTGAAAAAGAAGCTAGACGAAGACGAAACCAATATAAATATTAGCCGTGCCACCCTCCAGAGAGTTGTTTGTAAAATGGGATTTAAATACCGCAAAATAGACAAAAGACAAGTAGTAATGGAATCGCAAAGATTAGGCACTTGGAGATTTAATTACCTTCCAGAAATTAAGAAATATGGGTTAGAAAACAGATCCATAATTTACCTTGATGAAACATGGTTCGATACACACGACACAGTATCCAAAGGATGGGTTGATTCCAGTCAAAACTGTCAGACGAAAGTACCTTTAAATAAAGGAAAACGCACTACCTTAATACAAACAACAGTGTTATTGTCATGGATAACGCAAGCTACCACAGTCGTCTGCTACACAAAACACCAGCTTCATCAAGTTCAAAAACTAAAATCCAGAAATATTTGTTATAAAATGATACTTATTTTGAATTCAGTTACCAAAAAGCGCAACTTTTGGAAGTCCTAAATTCATATGCAATTAAAAAACAATATGTATGTGTTAATTTGGCTGAACAGGCTGGGCATACTTTTTGACGTCTTCCTCCTATTACGGTGTGTTTAACACCATAGAGCATTTGTGGAACCAAGTAAAATCAAATCAGAAGAAATATTACACCTACTTTAAGTCCCAGTGTTATATGTTAATTTGATAAAAAATGTAATTACTAACATACCAGTTGAGAGCTGGAAAAATACAGTACAGCACATTATAAAAATTAAGGACTCTTATATTTTTATGAAAACAACATAAATCCCATTGTAATTAATTTCAATGTGACTCTGACAGTGAAACAAAATTAGGTTTAGATACTTAGATTAAAAATGTAATTATTTATAGATAATATAGTTATAAATTTATTAAAACTTTGCATATATTTAATTTCTTAATGTAATTTTAAGATTATACCTACCCAAATTAAACAATAAATTATAAATCTTTATATTATTAGAGTCCGTTCCTAATATTCTGTTCTTTAATACCTGCTGATCCGCAGTTTTATTGTTGTCGGCAGCTATAATCCATAAATGAAGGCAAAACCTAACACGGTATACTTTGAGACAAACTATAAGTACAAACAACGGCAAAATAAATAGTAACTACGTTTATAACGTGTCATTTCAATAACATCATGTCAATCCGATGGAACTGCATACACTTAAAATTTGCGTTGTAAACACAGGTAAATCCGATTGAAAATGGATTGCCAGTTGTCAGTGTTTACAACGAGAATCTCAAGTGGATGCAGTTCCATCGGATCGACTGATCTTATTGAAACGATATATTTGATTTCATTAATTACAGTCAATGAAATCAAATATGTGGGGGTAGAAATGCCCTCATGTTTTAATCATCCACATCAGCATCCTTTTGCAAATCCCAGTAAATCGACAATAGAGAAAATGAACTAAGTCTTATTTCCCATTTTATTTCTTGACCAGGTTTTTATTCTTTTTATGATAAAAATTAACGCGTGGTTGATACTGAAACCTCCTCTAGCACTGTTAGTGGGTGGAAAGAATATTGCCTTAAACACCGAATCAGCAGTCTCTCGTAGACTTTTTAATAAAGAAATCACATCAGTCGCATATTTTAAAGCTGATACCAGATCATGCGATGGACTATTCAGGAATTTGCAAAAAGTTTTAACAGCTAATTTTTATACTAAAAATTTTGGGGAGGGTCTCGACTCCCTAGACCTCTATTCTCTGGCTACGTGCCTGACTATAGATAAGGGTGCATTTAAAAAATCAAATCCGATTAGACGAATTGCATCAAACCTAGTACTGTGCTCTTCGTCCTAGATTTCATTGGCTACAAACAAACAAGTTCCACCTTCTTTTAAATTAAATAAAGTAAGAAATGTACTGTGACAAAGATAACAAACAAATAAAAATATTGCTCCTACTATTGTGTTGTAATTTTGTGTTTTTTTTTTTATAAAATGGAAAATAGAGAAAAAAGGCTGCAGTTACCTTAACAGCATTTTTTAAGGTTATTATTAATAAGCCAAATTTTTAATAATACGTGTTTAAGATTTGTTGGGCAATTTGGTGAGCTGTTTCTTTGATTGTCATTTTTCTAATCCTTTCCAAAATAATTAAATATCGTTTAAAAAAACTACAAACTACAATCGCATAGACCAATTCAATATTTTACTCAATGCGAAAAGTGCATATCCCATTTTTTGACGGATGAAGTTTAATCTGATTGGTTAGATCGGGTTCAGTGTAACGATGTCTCCTTACTCTGTAACAAAAAGTAGAATTATTTTAAAAATGTTCTATAGTTTTGTGGCGGATTCATGATTAAGTATGTTTTTGTTGGGATTACT
>JAHBCN010001687.1:102500-110039 GCA_019359885.1 Listronotus oregonensis | reverse complement strand
GATGGCCTTCATCCCACCGAACCAACAATGTACTGTCAAACTACTGGAGCAATCGGGTACCTTAAAACTCTAGTGGGACTGACGGACGGGACACTGTGTTGAAATACCACATGCATAAGATCGGCCTAGCGAAAAACGCCGAGTGCCGCATGTGCATGAAGGGGGATGAATCGGCAGAACACATACTGTGTTCGTGCCCAGCAATGGCACGACTAAGATTCGCAATCCTCGGCAATGACACCTTGTTGCCGGAGGAGATAAAATATCTCTCTCCCAATAGGATCATCAGATTTATTAGAAGTCTGGACCTGGTGGGAAGAATATAAAAGGGTGTGAGCCACAATAAACCGATCGGTCGCGGTGGAAGAGTGTTATACCAAGGAAGTTTAAAGGTGTATGGAAGCCCAATACTGTAGAACAAAATTGACCAGGCGTGCAGGGCAGCGGGAAGGGGGGGATTGGGGGGTTTTTGCGCAATGAAAATAGGTCAGGGCCGGACTTCCATAATTTTTGTTACTATCTATAAAGTTGACATTATCAAATTTCAAATTCAAACATTCAATGTTTTTTTTTTAATTTTTGCACAAAATTGTTGGTTATTAAACGATACTACTATAAAATATTTAAAATTATTGTGTAATGTAACTGACATAATATGGAAAGAATAGGCCCACTTTACAGCATTCATTTAAATGGTCGTTTTTTTTGGAAGTTTTTTTTTTTTACCAAAAATCTTTGTAAATAAAAAAAACATGATTTTTTAAAATAAATTTTAAACATTGTATGATAGCTTTATGTCCAATTTTTTGTGATAAAAGAAGAGCAAGATAGTAAAATGGTTTAATCTTATCTAAGATTCTGTTGTTATTAAAGTAAAAATTTTTATAACTTTTTTTTGGGCATATTTTTTCACTTATAACAAACATTCATGAGACAAAATAATTGTGGTTAAAAATGTTTAGTAACATTTGATACCTAGGTATCCATTGTAACAGTATCCGTTAAATATTATGTATCTGTCGCAGGCGTATTAAATAATCCGGCTTTTTGCAAACAGACTAGGTGTTTTGCAAAATGCCGGCGTTTTAAACAATTCAATACATTTCTGCAACAAGCCTGGCTATTTTCAGGCGTTTTAAAAAATACTAACTAGAACTAGGCGTTGCCCCATGTCTTTTTTTTTACAAATGACTTCAGTTTCACAAAACGTTTAACCTACGTTTAGCGTTTTTCTATCCTTAAATGTATGACTCGCCTCTAAAGATACCCCGGCTGACGAGCTTCTTAACAGTGTTATAATTTTTAAAATTAAATTTTTTAAAGGGGTAAAAAAAAAAATTTGAGGTTTTTTTTAATAATTTTAATTAAATAAATTAAAAAAAAAAAACCGCTTTTAACAGAATAACCAGGCCACTGAACTTAGGGCTTTTGAATTTGTCTAAATTGTTTGTAGAAGTTATAAACAAAATTTAAACAACGTTTAAAAAACAACCGGTGAATATATAATTACACTTTTAAGAAAATATATAATTTTCACATTTTTACCTACCTACCTACCTTAGAAGAAAAAATATATTTTTTTTTTTCAATATTTATTTTCGCATCACTTCAGCAAAAAGTAATAGATGCTTCGTTTGCATTAAAAAAAACAATTTTATCTTTTTTATTATTTTTATTTTAAAAGACACAGCCTAATACAATAAAATGTATATTTATTCTGTAATATTGTGTTAAACCAAAATGGTTTCTAATTCTGTAACCTAAAACAAGATTTTAGCTTAGAGATCACGTCCGGTTTCTATCACACTTTTGGGAAGTTGTCGAAAGTTACCTTAATTCCTTTTCAGCTAATCAAATAAGTCGAATTGCCTTGCTCTTAACGGAAAGAGGGTGTTAATAGGTATTGCTTTTTCTTTTGTTGTTACTTTAAAGGATTAACACGACTTACATTTTATACAATAATCCACGGCTATATATTCTCACTACATAGTACTTTTAAAATGATTTGGCATATTCTAAGGTAATTTTTGCAAGATTAACAGGCAACGGTAATTATATTTTAACATATATCTAGCAATTCATTTTTTTGTTAATTTAACACGTGTGGGTTAAACTTTTTACTTATTTTTATATATTTTATGTTTAATAATTCTGTTAACATTGCTGGTTTTTAACAATATTTTTTTATGTCATTTATTTTAGCAATAATAGAACAACAAAATTATTCATCAGTAGGATACTTAATCGGATATTTAAATTCAAAATTATGTGTTTGGCAATAAACAATAGGTTCTTTATACCTGCATATTCATAGTATACACTGAAAGGATCTGGCTTTACACCAGTTTATTAAAGTTTGCCGAGATCCACTTTTGTTTCGATTATAGTGGATACTGTCATAGTTAATAAAGTGTATAGAAGATATTAGTGTGAATTTAGTAATTGTGTCCTTTACTTTTTATTTTCTAAAACAACAGTTGCCCCTGTTCCTTATAAAAATTCCGATACCATTTTTAAAGTCAAACAGATCAAGCATATCCTTTCTTCTCTTAATACCAAAAAATCAGCAGTTGTCTTTAAAATAAAAAATAATTTCGAGCTTGCATTAATTTTAAGTCGCCTCTTTCGAATCTCTTATGACACGGGCATTTTTTCCGGGAGCTGAAAAGCTACACGTGTGCAATCTGTTCCCAAGAAAAAAACCAAAACTCTTCCATCGAACTATAAATCTTTATCTTTTTTTCAGTTGCTTGTGAGGTAATGGAAAAATTTTCAAATCTTAAAGTGCTTGGAAATTCACAAAATTTTACATGTCAGATAGTATGGATTTCATCATAAAAATCCACAGCTGATCTTCTTTTCTTTATTTCACACAACTGAAATAAGTCCCTTGAGTTTCTCGGGGAATCCCAAATCGTTGCTTGTGACATACCCAAAGCTTTCGATTAGGTCTGGAATGATGGGCTCCTTAATGAACTTCCTTTCTACGGTTTTTCATCTAAGCTTTGTTCGTGGTTGTTTAATTTCCTTTTTAATCGACGTATGTCAGTTATTGTAGATATTTATTTTTTTCTTTTTTCTACCAAATAATTGCTGGCATGCTCCAGGGTAGTATAAGTACAACCTGTGTTTCTTCTACCCATCAATCATATTCTGTCTTCCACAAAAAAAGTCTGCCAATGTTCATTTGTTGCAAACTAGCGGCCAAATTCTGCAAAACAAAGAGTAATTTAATCTTGTTAGCGTCACTTTTAAGAATAACCTTAACTGGCACAAACACATTACATCCGTAGCCTCAGCAGCTTTAAAAAAGCTTGGATTTCTCTTTCGAACCAGAAAGTGTTTCTTTACTTTTAATTTGTATACTTTGTATGTATCCCAAATCAGACCACCTTTAGAATATTGTTCTCATGTCTGGGGAATGGCGTCTCCTACAACCCTAAGCATTCTTGATTTCATTTAAAAAGTGTCGTTTGTTTTATTATTGATCCCAAAGCTTCTTTTTCTTGCCCACAGACAGGCTGTAGGGGATTTGTCGCATTTTTATAAGTAGGTATATTTATGGCTTCTACTTCAAGTTATTGGTTAGCATAATTGCTACTCTGACAGCTCCCAACAGAGCAACACGTAGATTTACTTTTAAGTATTCTTTTACAATCCAACTTAAAAGGCCCTGAACTTCCCACTTTCTTTGTTTCTTTATCCCTAGAGTGCCCAGACTATGGAATCTGCTACCCGCAGAAGTTTTTCCTTTTCCAGATTTCCAATTATTGAAGTCTCGTGTGCATGAACTTCTTCTTACCACACTTAAACACCCACGGTACGTTAGTACTTGGGCCTTAGCCTTCATGGACTCTCTTTAGATTAAAAAAAAAACTGATACGCTTGAGTTGGGGTTGGTTATCAGCAATAAAACGTAAAAATTATTGTTTAAATATGATATTGAGCTACAGTAAAAGCTTTGTATTCACGGGGTATATGTTCCCTAAATATGGCTCGAATACAGAAACCGTAAATACGAAATGGTAATTTATATGAGATTATAGGGGAACGTTCCCAGGTGACAAAATAAAAAACAAGTATATAAAAAATGAAATTTAATTTTTGATGATGAAGTTTTTGACCATATTGATTAATTATTATCTTCAGGCTTTAGCAATGGTTTAAAGATTTTTAAAATAATTTCTTGCTTAGCAGTTTTTAAAAAAGCTTTTTCAATTCAGACTGATATTCAGCAATGGCATTAGCAATTTCTTTTTAAAAATAAGACTTTAACCTTCACTAAGATTTTACAAATTAAATGTCACGTTTTCCGTGCTTGTTGAAGCCTCTTCTTTAATGGGCTGTGAATTTAACATTTCCTTCAAGTCGGTTTCAGTCAAATCTTTATCTTGTGATTCAAGCAACTTCTGAATGTTACTTGATCTGTTCGAACCATAGTGGTTCGAACCCATCTCGTCCTATTTCATTCGCACTTTCGGCTATAAGTCCATTTGACGATGCTTTTACAAAGGATATTCGGTTGAAAACCTACATATTGAAATCCTTTTTATCATTGTGTATATGTACCGATGTACCGATTAGAACAGCGAAAAAAAAATTTAGCCGCGAATATAGGAATTGAAAATTTTTTGGTGTTAAATAATAAAAAAAATAGTGGAACTTCCAGGAGAAAATATTTCGGGATTAAAATGCTTTTTCGGTTGGATCTACGGGGCAGGGGTTCTATTATATTACAAACATCTGTGAGCTCAACTCCAACTTAAACTTCATTTATTATTACCTTTATTTATATTAAATTCACATATTTATCTAACCGTAACTAAAGTTTATTTCATCCTCTTGTCCTCATGGTGGCGTACGCGCATATGTTCGCAGCAACTCGGCTTGTACTGGAGTTTTAAACCTCGAACCAGGTAGACCCGATATTATTTTGGTTTAAACAAACCATTGGGTTTTTTACCAAATTAACTTGCTTTACTTATCCGTCTTCATTTAAAAATGCCTTAAATAATATTTCCGAAGTTCTTTTAACAAGGGTTAAAAAATTATTTTTTAGTAACCCTTTGCCAAAATTATCGTTCTGGGCGATTTTAATATCCGTAATGCTCACAGATGTTTGCAACCCAGTAGAACTCCTTCCCCCGAGATCCAAGCAGAGAAGTGTTTATTTTACTTCGGAAATATTTTTCCCCGGGGGTACCGTTTTTACTTTATAATTCAACCCTTCTCGATATTAGTCCCAGAAATTTTTTTTCTGGCTATAAAAATAAACTGCTTAAGATTTAAATGATAAAAGTATTTTTTCAATATAATAACAACTTTGTTTTTATTTTTTATGTACCATTAATATAAATATTAATATTACAATAGATATAAGATAGTTATTATAATTAAACAATCTACGGTAAAAAAAAATTATTAAATAAAATTTCTGTGGACCAACCCCATGCACAAAACCAGTAAAGAATTAATTATAATAATTAAAAATCATATTTAAAAAATAATTGTCAGTTTTAAAAAATAAAAACAAAAGAGCATAGTTACTGCAAAATTTACACTAATATATTTTACACACTACATCAACAATCACACTATCCACTATAAGCGAAATGAAAATAAATCATGGCGAACTCTAATAAATTGGTAAAAAGCCAGATCCTCTCAGTGTATGCTATGGATATGGAGGTATAAATAACCTATTGTTTAATTGCCAAACACATTATTTAAATTATAAAACCCTATTAGGTATTCCAGTGTTAGGTAATTTTGCAGTTCATACGTTATTGCCCAAAATTGAAAGGACAGTCGAATCCCTATATTCTTGTTTTACAAAATATAGGACTAAATATTTCCTGTGCTAGTTTTTTCTAATAATTTTTATTAGATACTAAATATCTAAATTATCTTTAATATCTTTTTCCCTAGTTATGTTTGCCATTATAAAAGCATCATCCTGACCGACCCCCAGGGTGTGAAGCAAGAAGTCCTGTGTCGTTAAGTTCTTTTTTTTTATTGTTTTACGAGCGCCTTCTGCTCCCTTCCTAAGGCCGCTACTAAGTGGATTTCTTCAGTACTGATGCAGCAACAGTAGAAATACCTATCAAGAAAGTAGTTGCAGTTGTTTTTGATGATCTCCTAGATCTACACACTTTCGAAAAGCAACCTTTTTTGTCGCATATATAGTTCTAGCTCAACATTATTTGCTTCGTAGATGTATTTGATTTCTGAAAAAAAAAAAAATTTTGGTAAACCTACAGATACATTTTCTAAATACCTTAGATAAACTTTCAGAGCTTCACACATGGAAAGACTTTTAAATAATATTGGGCAATTTCCTATGATCGAGGTTAAAGCACAGCAAATGTATCTCATAGTTAAAGTAATACACCCTAAAAGTTTTCGAAAAATATGCCCAGTTCACAAAGCAGTTATAAACTTATCGCGAACAAAATTATCCTGATTTTAGCTACAGATCCAGTTTTAAAATTGCAATATTTACTTAATTGTTAGAATATAATAATAATTGGATTTTCTACTTTGTTATTGTCGACATGTAAGAAAGCAAAAATTTTATTTTTTGGTTTTTCATTAGCAATTTTAAGAATATCTGCATCTGTAAACTTATTTACTTTAAACATGTATTAATATACATCAAGAAAAATAAGATTTGTAAGTAAATTTAAAAGTTTTTTCAGCTGTTATAAAATTTTTAAAAGTTTCCTATCAGTAAGACCATTATTGGACTGCAACGGTTACTAGTGATGAGCGAGACCGGTCTTGGTCTTGCGGTCTTACCAAGACCTCCTTTTCGCTTTCAAGAACAAGACCAAGACCGGGGTGTGCAAGACCAAGACCGAGGAGGGTAAGACTACGCAAGACCAAGACCGACCGGCAAGTCTCTTGCACTTCTGCGACATTTTTTTTTTATATTATAATATTAAATTTTCATTTTCAATATACAGTGGTATTTCATATGAAAATGACAAAAAACGTGTCGAGAACTACCCAAAAAGGTGATTATTTAATGAGTAACAGGTTTCTTAAATAATATTCAAATCGATCACTTTGTTCTTTTATATAGTTCTCTAACAACGATAACGAGTAAATTCAATAATATGTTTCAAAAATAATAAGATGGTGACTAAATGGTCCAACAAAGCATGATATCTTCGAGACCGTTCACGACAAAAAAAAACTATGGGTAGAAAAGTTATAGAAGCCGAAATTTACTTTCATATTTCTAATGTTTTTTTGTTAGCTATCTGGAATGCCACTTACAGGTGTAAAAAAATTTTCAAAATCCAAAAAAAATTTTTTTTTGTTCCATACTGAAAAATGGCCCATTAGATTGCTTCAAAAATTAAAATATACTTGTTAAATTGGTTTAAAAAAAAAATATTTGTCATGTCATATAGGAATACTTTTTATATAAATGGAATTTAAATTTTTTCCGGTTTGCAAAAAAGAAAACAAGAAAGAATATTGATGATTTAAAAAATCCGTCCACATTGTTTCTATGTGACAGTTCATCTATTT
>JAHBCN010001687.1:0-100000 GCA_019359885.1 Listronotus oregonensis | reverse complement strand
GTTTTTGATCTGTTATTAACCTTAAAATTACTAACTGGACGTGACATAGCAAATACAATAAGAAGCGGTGCTTTAACACGGCACGGCACAAGCCACCATGTACTTCTGATTTGGAAGCGCAGTTCAATGCAGATATGTTAGGATGTATAAGTACGTTGGCCGTAACTTGAACCACTCCCAGGTTCTGTCAATTAGTTGTAGTTTGTCAAATATGTATTAATGACTAATCACATTTTTATTCTTCTCAGTAAATAAAATAAATCTAAAGTACTAAGTAAACTTTCTTTTATTGTGGCTATTCAGTAAATTCCACTAAATAACACTAACAGGTTATGGGCCCAGAGAGTAGTGGAACAGCAATTACTGGAGATTCGATCAAGGTGAAGTTATTGCAAGATGTTAGCTTAAGTTCTGACCCGAAGTCAGGTGGCTCGAATACAGCAATGTACTCCAGAAGAGTTCCAGGTAAAAAGCTAAATAAATGTACTGTAAAATGCTATGGTTGTGGCAAAGTGGGCCATTTTAAGTCCCAATGTAAAGCAGGCAAGTCCAAAGATAGTCAAGGTGATAAAAATAAAAGTAATAACTCAGCATTTCTTGCATGTTTATCTTTACAAGAAATTAATAGTGATGCATGGTTTTTAGACTCTTGTGCTTCTGTACATTTAAGCAAAAACAAAGACTGGTTTGTAAATTGTGCCAAAAACAGTGCTAAAATAAAGACAGCTAATAATAGTGATCTGGATATTGTTTCTAAAGGGACAGTGGACATTAATGTGAAGGTAAATGGTAAAAATAAGGTTATTCCTGCAAATGATGTTATGTATGCTCCTAACGCAGCAGTAAATTTGCTATCGATAAGTAAAATTGTTCAAAAAGGTCACAAGGTTAGTTTTGATAAAACTGGAGTCAAAATAACTGATATGTCGAACCAAGTTGTAGCGACAGGGTTTGAACAAAATGGTATTTATCAATTATGTACCAATACCTATAAAAATGAAGGCAAAATCAAGGATCCAAAGGTGTATGCATGCTTAAGTGAACAGTCAAGTGATTTGTGGCACAGAAGACTTGGACATTTAAATAGAAAAGCGATGCAGCTGCTATCAAATTTGTCTAGTGGTTTGGATAAAGTGAGTGGATCATCTGAGCCTTGTGTCTCTTGTATAGAGGGTAAGCAAAATAGAAAGCCATTCTATTGTAGCATGAGAAAGACAAATAATATTTTAGAATTGGTACACAGTGACCTGTGTGGACCAATGGAAACAGCTTCAATAGGAAACTGTAAGTACATTTTTACCCTTATTGATGATTTTTCGAGATATACGTTTACATATTTTCTATCAGAAAAGAGCCAAGTAGTTAAGGTTTTTCAAGAATTTAAAAAGCTTGTTGAGAATCAGACTGACAGAAAAATTAAAATTCTCAGAACTGATAATGGTACAGAATATGTAAACAAAAAGTTTAAAAACTTGCTTAATGACTCTGGTATTATACGTCAAACAACTATAAGATATACTCCACAACAAAATAGGGTTAGTGAAAGGGCAAACAGAACGATTTGTAAAAAAGCCCGTAGTATGTTGTCTGATGCATGTTTACCTAAAGAATTTTGGGGATAAGCTGTAAATACTGCAGTTTATCTTATAGATAGATCTCCAACTAAAGCAGTAGAAGGTAAAACTCCCTATGAAATTTGGTATGGACAAAAACCAAATTTATCACACTTAAAAATTTTTGGTTGTGAAGCTATAGTGCATGTGCCAGATGAGTTAAGAAAGAAATGGGACCCAAAATCTCAGAAGTTACTTTTTATGGGATATGGAGAAAATACCAAAGGATATAGGCTAATTGCTCCAAAAACTAAGAAAATAATTTTTAGCAGATAGAGATAAAAGAAGATAAAATAGTGGTATGGCCGATAGAAAATCAGGAAGATGAGGAACAAAATAATGATATCTCTGAGTATAATTCTGTTGAAAAGAAAACAGTGATCTGGAAGATATACAGAATGAAAGTGAGGAGGAGACAATAGATGCAGAACCTGTTGTCACAAGAACTGGAAGAGTGAAATTTATTCTGCATATTTGAGTGTTACAGAATCACAGGAAGATCCTCAAACATTTTTAGAAGCTCAGAAAAGCTGTGAATGGCAAGAGGCTATTTCTAATGAATTGAAGTCTCTTGAAAATCTAGAAACTTGGACATTATGTGATTTGCCAGAAAATAAATCAGCAATAGATACGAGATGGGTGTTTCGAACCAAAGAAGATGGTACTAAGAAGGCTCGATTAGTCGCCAAGGGTTTTCAGATTCATGACGAAAATGACTTTACTCCTATGTATGCACCTGTTGCTAGATTGTCTACAATTAGGGCATTCCTAGTACATGCTTTACAACAGAATTGGGGTGTACGTCAATTGGATATTCCAAGTACTTTCTTAAATGGAAAACTTGAATCTGAAGTATACATTAAAATACCAGATGGTTTGAGTGAAAATAAAAACAAAGTTTTAAAACTTAACCGAGCTTTGTATGGCCTCAAAGAGAGTCCAAAATGTTGAAATAATAGATTCAATGAAATAATGAAGGATCCAAGTTTTGAAAGGTCTCAGTATGATTTTTGTCTTTATAAGCAAAAAGATGTATGGCTTATAGTTTTCGTTGATGACTTAATCATTACAGGTGACAAAGATAAAGTAGAAAAAGTGATAAAAAGTTTAATACACAAACTAAATGCCAAAGACTTGGGTGAAATTAAGAAATTTATTGGGATGGAGATATCGAGAACTTCTGAAAACATAAGTATCACTCAGAAAAAGTATATTAAGAAAATTTTAACAGATTTTGGAATGGCAGACTGTAAAGGAGTGTCTACACCAATGACAACAGGATTTCAAGTCCAAATATCTGACCAAATTATTGATGTTCCATATAGAAAGTTGATTGGATCACTGATGTATTTGGCATGCACTACCAGACCAGATATTTTGTATGCAGTGTCCTATCTTAGTCGATTTTTAGACAAACCAACCAAAGCTTTGTGGACTGCAGGCAAAAGAATTTTGAGGTATTTAAAAAATACTGTAGATATTGGGTTAACATACACCAAAGGAAACAAAGAACTAGTAGCATTTTCTGATGCGGATTGGGCTGGTGATAAAACTGATAGAAAGAGTACAAGTGGCTCTATAATACTCTATGCTGGGAATCCAATCAGCTGGTTTTCCAAGAAACAAACATGTGTTGCGTTGTCTACTGCCGAGGCAGAATATGTGGCGGGTTCAACTTCAGCACAAGAATTAGTAAACTTAAAAGGTGTAATTTCGGAATTTTGTGATATTGACAGTGTAACGTTAAAGATGGACAATATAAGTGCGATTTCGATGACAAAGAGTTACGAAAATTCGAAACGCGGGAAACATATTGACATTAAAGAACATTTCATTAAAGATTTGTTGTCAAAAAAGGTTTTAAATGTAGAATATGTTAACACTGAAAATAATATTGCTGATATTCTAACAAAACCTTTATGTAAAGAAAAATTCAATACTATTTGTTCATTTATAAAAATGCTGAAAGTTCAAATGTAAGTTGTTGTCTAATGTTATATGTAAACATAAAAAAAACAACTGGTTTAGCAATGTACAATTTTATTTAAAATTTGTAAATTGAGGAGGAGTGTTAGGATGTATAAGTACGTTGGCCGTAACTTTAACCACTCCCAGGTTCTGTCAATTAGTTGTAGTTTGTCAAATATGTATTCATGACTAATCACATTTTTATTCTTCTCAGTAAATAAAATAAATCTAAAGTACTAAGTAAACTTTCTTTTATTGTGGCTATTCAGTAAATTCCACTAAATAACACTAACAAGATATCTTTTTCACAAGACCTCAAACTTATCTTGGATTGGGGCCCCAAAAACCTTGTTCAGCTTAATGCCTTAAAAACAGAGTCATGTTCGCTGTCGCGAAAAAAGTCTGCGAATGCTTATCTGTAACATATGAGCGGCCAAGTTCTGCAGAACAAAGAGTCGTTTAATCTTGTCGGCGTTACTTTTGAGAATGACCTTAAGTGGCACAAGCACATAACATCCATAGCTTTGGCAGCTTCAAAAAAGCTTAGATTCGTCTTTCGAGTCAGAGAGTATTTCTCTTCTTCCAATCTGTATGCTCTGTATGTATCCCAAATCAGACCCTCTCTAGAATTTTGTTCTCTTGTCTGGGGAATGGCGTCCCCTACAACACTTAGCATTCTGGACTCCATTCAAAGAAGAGCCGTTCGTCTTATTAATGATCCCACGCTCACAGTGGACTGTCCCAAGTTAAAAAAAACAAGCATTTGAAATATTGTATGTTATAGGTAAATTTATGTCAATTTGATAAATATTAAAAAATTACATTTTGCAAATATTATGATATTTTTAAGATGCGTATCCATTTAGAGCGGATGCCCGCGTGGCGTGTTTATTATCGTTGACGCGAAAAGTGCCGGGTGGCAGCCGCTCCAAAAGTAGGTAACCATTTGGGTTTTAAAGCAATGAACTTCGCATTGCAAAACTTATTGTAAATTATTTTGAAAGCATAAAGCGGTTAAAATACACAAAAAAGTTACCTAACCATTTTTAAATTATTTCTTTTAGAAAAAGTTTTTAATTTCTGTGTCTGTGCTCTGGTTCTATTTTAGCTACAAATAAAGTAACTTTAAACTCTACGAAAATTAAGCACAAGGTTAGTTTATTAAAATTTAAAAAAGGATCTCGTTTGAAAACTCATTATATTTTAAAACAAAGGACCATGGCGCTAGATAAGGCGCTGTAATGGGTTAAATGTTTACACTCTAAAAGTCTAAATGACGGATGACTTAAATTGCTGATTCTGTGGTAACAAATACTAATAAAAGAAAAAATTAAAAATAATAACATATGTTTAAGTATTCAACAATTATATTTATTTCCAGAAAAAGCTAAGAAATGTTTTTGAGTTAAAAGTAAATTTAAAATTAAAGTCCTACGGCTTTATCTAAGAAGACTAGTTTCATCTCGTTTAAGTAGAAGATTTTTTTCAAAAGGACAATTGGGTATACTAAAAGGTAAATTGGAAAGAAAATTCAACCTTTTTATAAATATTTCTTTAAACTGGTGTTATTAAGTTTTTCATAAATATATAGTAATTATTTGTTTAAAGATCAATGTATATGATAATAAGTTGCTTTCTGAATTCTTTATTTTTCTTTAAATAAATATTACTTTTTTAAAAGAATTAACCTTTGTTTAATAAATTTCATAAATAGATAAACATATTATACAGTATTTGATATTCAGTAAAAAAAGATCCTTTACCTATATAAATTTTTTAAACGAAAATAAGGAAAAATGTCGAAGTGTTTTATATCATTGGATTCCCTTTGAAACACTGCATTTGGTAATGTTATGAAAATGATATGTAACCATTTTAGTTTTTGGGGCAAAAATATTAAAATAATGAAGTTTAAAGCTCTCTATCAAAAAAGTTTAGAAAGAGATTAAATTACATTTACAGTTTTCTAAAAGTAAGTAAAGGATTTGAAATGATATAAGGATGATGTTTTTATGAAACCTGTAATAATATTTTAATAACATTCCTTTATTTAAATAACACATTTAATTAGAAATATGTACTAATATTTTCTTTGAAGAAAAACAAAATAAAAAATCGTTAAAATCAGGGCCAACCAAGAAGATATTTAATTTTTGGAAATAAATAAGTTTAGAAGCTTTTAAATATAACAAATAACACATTGTTAGACTTAAAATTAGAAGTACTATGAATTTACGTAAAAATCCAGTAGGTAGCACATAAAAAAAACAAATTTGTTGAAGGTAACCGAGTAACGAAACGTCGAATGTTAAATCTGAAAGCACTATCAGCGCGGAACAAGTAGCAATGTAAATATGCAAATTATTTTAAAATTTGTTTTAAATTGGAGCCAGAAAAAAATAAAAAAGATTTTTCAAAATTTCGGTTTTACTCAAATATCCTTGACCATACTCGGAATTGTAAACTTCTAAAAAGCATATTGTTAGTTACATAAATGCATAACTTTGCTCCAGTTTAACCATCTTCGTATTACATATAATTTTCGAGATTCTAATGGTGAGGTTTGAATTTAAATTATCCTGAATATGTATATAATAACAACAAAATTGAAAAGTCCAACCATCTTTATCATATGTACAAACTATAAACGAATTTATACTGCACTTTTTATTTTATATAAATAACACCACGACAGATACACTTAGTTTTAATTACAGTAATTACAAAACTCATTATGCAATAAAAAATATTCCTGAGCAAAATAAATTGTACTTAAATAATTATGTATTTCCTAAAACAATTTATTGCATCTATTTATACAAGGTACAGCTTTAATGTAAAAAAAAGTAAATTCTTTTGCCTAGAGTTTTTATCTCCTAAATCCAGGAAGGCACTTTCCGGAGCAGTGATTAAACTGGAAGGCGATCCAGTCTCTCAGAGACGTGACTTCTCCAGACAAGATTAAAGAACGAGCCACAATTAGTGGAAGGCTTGTCGTTGTAATTGCACGACAAGAGAAATCTATAATTTTATGCTGTTTAAAAGCATTTGGGAAAATACTAGCTTTGGAGGAAAATTATTTTGTAAAACAGAAACTTTTGTTTATATTTATAAGACTATGTATTTGTAGTATTTTTTGCTTTAATATAAAAATGTTTTAAATTACTTAATGTAAAACGTTGAGACAATATCTTAAAATATAACTAGAATTAAATTTAATTAAACCTAATATTAGGTCGGTATTATTACATATTAAAGAAGTAAGTTGATATACACTTATTGTAAGTTCTTTAGTACTGCATCCGTGGAGACACTGTTAAGCGCATAGTTGGGCATATTCTATAAATGTATCTAGACAGACGGTATCGCCCTAAGTCAAGTTTTGGCCTAACGCATGCAGTGTGTTATTTGTAAGAAAGATTTTAGCGTATTTTCCCCCTATCATAACTTTAGTATACATAAGTACACTTACTTTTTGCACCCCCATATTATTATTATTAATATTATTATTATTATGTTAAATGTTTAAACGTTTTAAAATTCCAGTTTTAAATTTCAGTAAAAATCTTGCACAAAAATGAAATAAATATTTTTTTTCAATTAATTATTCATGATAACAAATTAAATTTCGAATACGAACATTTAAAAAATTAAAAAAATAGATTTGTATCAAAAACTAAAACTAGTCAGCACAACAGTAAATTAATATTTACTATTTGAGCCTTCTCTCCTTAGTAATAAATTAACATGTCTAGGCATACCAATAATCAAATTGTTGATTATTTCTTAAGGAATGTTTCTTCATTTCTCGGAAACAGCAATAATTAATTCTGGCGCGTCTCTTGGTCGATTATTCAGATTGAATATGGCTCTGGATACATAATCCCATACATATTCTATGGGATTCATATCAGGCGACCCCGCGGGCTATTCTAATCTGGTAACGTTTTGGTTTTCCAGGGATGCTTGAACACCTCTAGTCCTATGTGGCCTAGGATTGATAATGTTTTAAAGGCAATATACCTGTTAGTGACCCCGGTATATGAATAAGTGGAGTTCTTTCATGAAACATTATACCTTACCAAAACATTTGTGTTCCACCTAGGTAAGGAGCTACTCCAACGGCTGCTTCGAGTCTATTCATGCGTCCTGCTTCCCTCCAAACTCTAACTAGGTAATCATCACTCACTAGGCCAAACCGTAACTCGTCTGTAAAAAGCACGCTCCTCCATTCTGCTAAACGCCAGTGTCGATGGTTTCTTGCCCACTGCAAGCAAGCGGTTCCATGACGAGGTACCCTTAAAAGTCTTCTAGACCGAAATCCTGATGTTAAGACCCGAACTTGAAATTAAACGATTGTACGTTCTCTGGAAGTGCGATCTTAGTACCAGTACAGTGACTGAAGGGTTTCTGCGTGCTGATTGGGCAATATATTAATATTCCCATCCCGTGGTAAAACGAGGGCGACCACCTCGAAGTTGGCTTTGCACTTCACCAGTCTCTACATAACGTCTAATTGTCCTGCTAACAGTACTTCTAAGAAAATTTAATCTATTGGGAATTCGGTGACGACATCTTGCCACAGAGCAATAATTCTAGTCCTGTCAAACTCAGAAAATTAGTTTTTAGGCATATTACTCGTTTCTTGCACTAATTCGGTAAAAACCAATAAGTACTGAACAGCATAAAAATGCACTTTTTACAACATCGGTATTTTAAAGACTGAGAATATTTTTATTTTGGTATGTATGCATGAAATTTAAGTGTAAACAAGTCCATCTTCTAACACAACAAAATTTTTGTTGTGCGTATTTTTATTTTATCCTTATAATACAGTGGGGGTGCAAGACTTTTGAAAGTGAGTGTATTTTAAATACCTGTGAAAAAAATTAAGAAATCTATGTCATGTAATTTCGATTTTAAAAATCGCTCATTTTACTACTGACTGACTAGCTGGCCGTCTGGCTGAATGACTGCCTGGTTGACTGGCTGACTGGCTGACTGGCTGACTGGCTGACTGGCTGACTGGCTGACTGGCTGACTGGCTGACTGGCTGACTGGCTGACTGGCTGACTGGCTGACTGGCTGACTGGCTGACTGGCTGACTGGCTGACTGGCTGACTGTCGTTAACTGGCCACTACTGCTGACTAGCTGGCTGGCTGATGCTGCCTGGCTGACTGGCTGACTGGCTGACTGGCTGACTGGCTGACTGGCTGACTGGCTGACTGGCTGACTGGCTGACTGGCTGACTGGCTGACTGGCTGACTGGCTGACTGGCTGACTGGCTGACTGGCTGACTGGCTGACTGGCTGACGGCTGACTGGCTGACTGGCTGACTGCCTGACTGGCTGGCTGGCTGACTGACTGACTGACTGCCGGACCGACTGGCCAGACTAGCCAAAACTTGTTCTAATTTTTTTTAATACTTTTAAAACCCGAGATTTTTAAATAGGAACTTGACCTTTATTTTACATGAGTGTTTTTCATGGGATTTCCTTCACAGGCTTAGTCAAGAAAATGTAGCAATAACCTTTATTTTTACAATTGTTAGTAGTAGATAAATACTGCTATAAAAAAATAGAAGAGATCCCACCAAAAACACTTACATAAAATAAGGACCTAGTTTCTCTTAAGTACTGAGATCTAAAATTGAACCAAGTTCTGTCCTCAATTTTTTCTGAATAAATTACACATACTCAATACACCCTTCTCGGCTTTAAGATCGATAATTAAGTACCTACATCTAGAATTTAATTTTTAATTCGCATTATGCATTTATTGCTTAAACAAGACAAAGATTGTCGAATAGCTTAATGAATGAATGCACTTTGAGTAGCAATGTTATTTTGGTTGTAAACCCAAAAAAGGTAATATCTAACTTTAGTGCAGCATTACTACTTACTCCATTATTTCTTTAAAGGCATCGGATTTGTTTTGACAGCTTGAACATTAATAATATTTAAAAAAAATAAAATACTTAAGTTTTCTGTAAAAATGTTTGTATTTTTCCAAGTTAAAAAACATCTTTCTAGTCATAATTTATTTTTTTTATTTACATACTATTTTTATGTAAACTTATGTTAAGTTATTGTATTTAATATTTTATATTTTGCAGTTTAAACAATTAAACCAAAAGAAACTTATTGCCTCTGTGCTAAAATTATTCCTATTAGTAATATTCTTATTTATAATTTAATTGACAAATATAACTTTAACCACCAATATGCGACCTTTTTAATTCAAATATTGCCTTTTTTATTATTATTACTATTTTACATAATCGAAAAGTTCTTTTGCTGGTGTCAATATTTTTTTGATATTTAATATCATAAGAGAAAAAAATTTTCCGGCAAAATGGTATAAAAGTGTTTTGCTTGGCAATTTCGCAAATGACATATTTAACAAAATCGCCTAACGGCTCGTGATTTTGTTAAAATTGTCATGACAAAGACAATAAGGAAAAATAAACGGCAGCAAACAGTTATTTTACGAAATATTCCCACAAAAATGTTGTAGGTAGCGACGGGTAATACCGATAGTCGGAAAATACCGATAGTGGAAAAATTTCGCTAATAATGCGGGGATATGTAATTTCTTGCATCCTACAGTTTACTGTTCACCTTTAAGCATGCGAAATGTGCTAGTTTCAAATGCTGCTGACAGATGGCGTTATTTAATAGCGACCCTTTGACAGCGTGAGTTCTGATATAATATTCCGCACGTGGAAAATAGGCAGATAATAAAGTTCTTTTGAGTTGTTTGATTTCAGTTAGTTGTGTTGTGATTATATGTATTATAAGGTACGTTTTGGTAGCATTATTACTTTCAGTAAATACAAATCAGAAGAAATATGGTTGTTTTTGGGATTTTTGTCATGTAGGGGAAATACCGATAGAGATTATCGGCATTGCCCCAACAGTACCGGTATTACCCTAACGTATTTATTTTTTTTTTTTTTTTTTTTTAGAATGCCTCGTAAATATCAGAGAACTACGCAGAAAAATTGTTGGGATAAATATGTTATGAATCAGGCAATAATTGCAGTTGGAAAGGGATGTCCCATTATACGGGCTGCAGAACAATTTAATGTTCCATATAGTACCTTGTGGGATAAAATTAAGCAAAGGTCGACAAATTCGAGACTTGGAAGGAAGACTGTTTTTCTCAAGACGAGGAAAGGGCTATTGCAGAACATTTAAAGGCTTTGGCAAGAACATTTTATGGACTTACAACGTTTGAGCTAAGACGTTCATGTTTTGAATATGCAGAAGCAAACAATATAAAACATCCTTTCAGCAAAGATAAGAAACTGGCAGGGCGGGATTGGTATTACGGTTTTTGAGACGTAATAGCGACATATCGGTAAGGGTTCAGAAGCTACTTCTCTAAATCGAATACAGGCATTTAATAAGACTGAGGGATTGTTTTTCAAACTTAGAAGTTGTCTACGAAAATATAAATTTGGCGCTGCCAGATTTTCAATATGGACGAAACAGGTCGACATGTGTAACGTTCTTGGAAAAATCTTAGCGGCAAAAGGATTCAAACGATGTGGAGCCATGACTAGTGGAGAAAGAGGGCAGACGGTTACTGCAGCTTGTGCAATGTGTGCCTCCGGAATGTACATCCCACCTTTATTTATCTATAAACGACAACGTTTACCTAGCCATTTTTCCAAAGATGGGCCAGCAGGCTCTACTTACACATGTTCAAAGTCCGGGTGGATGACAGAAGAAATTTTTATAGAGTGGCTCAACATTTTCAGAAACACGTTCGCTGTAACAAAGACAATCAGGTTCTTCTCGTTATGGATAATCACGATCCCACACATCTTATCAAGCGTATAAAATCTGTAAAGAAAATGGAATTGTTGTTGTATCGTTGCCTCCACACACTTCATAGGCTTAGCCCTTAGATGTAACTTTTTTCGGGCCATTGAAGTCGGCATATAATCAAGAATGTTCTACGTATTTAAAAACCAATACTTTTGAGAAAATATTACAACAAGATATTGCCATGTTATTTGCAGTTCTTATAATAGCGTGGCAACTATCAAAAGGCTTAAAGGGGTTTCAGTGTACGGGAATTTCTCCTTTGAACAAAAACATTTTTCCGGTTGAAGAGTTTTCTTTTCCAGTTAGCAACCATAATACAGTTCAGCCATCTGGAAGTAGTAAAGATGATGCAAAGTTAACCATTCAAAAACAAGCGAAACAGAAATAGATAAATATAAGGATATTCCATCAACATCTGGAATTTTCAAATCAAACGTTGCCCATCCGAGTTCCGACCCAAGTTCATCAAGCTCCGAAAGTTTGATAAAGTAATATGAAGACTTTACTACAGATAAAACTGTGGATTTAAATAAATCTTTTTCTGATGTTTGCCCCATACCAATAAAGTTTGCAAAAGATTCAACAAAGAAACACCAGAAAAAAACATTCAGAAATATTCACTTCGACGCCCAATAAAGATGTATTGGAAGAGAAAGAACAAAGGAAAAAAAATAGTAAAGTCTCATTAGAAGAGAAAAAACGAGTAACAAGAAAAGTGCTAGGAGATGAAAATGAAACAAATAAGCAGAAGAAAAAAACTACGCCAAACCAATCAGCAAATGGGACAGTCCAAATAGAAATGAGAAACTGTCAAAAAAAAGAACACCTTTGTAAATTTTGCAACGAGTTTGGGCGAGACAAGGAATTATGGTTTTGTTGTGCCGTATGTTGTGAATGGGCCCATGCAGCTTGTACTGATTCGGAAGTCCCAGAAGGTTATATTTGCGATTACTGTCGCTAACTGGCGTCGGTAGGAGCTATTTATTGACAATATTTGCAAATATAAGTAATATTGGCATTACCCCACATGCTTACCGACATTACCCACATACTTGGGGTAATACCGGTTTTTTTACTTTTTTTTTAATCGTTCGTTTTTACTACAATTTACTACTTTTTGTTACTTTCTGTCTTTTTTACAATAAAGGAGTACCCAATCTATAAGCAATTTTTTTTATAGAATTCTCATGTTCACTATGATACAAAAACTCAAGCTTTTCCTTAAGGTATCGCAATTCCCCCAATCTACCCTATATTATTATTTTATAATTTTAAACGGGCAGAACAAAACCCAATAAATAACTATGTTTACAAACTGGTTTCTTTCAAAGGAAACTATTCTTAACAAACCCTTAAAAAATATATTGATATTTCCAAGCCATTTAATCTGAACTTGGATTTTGCTAATGCTAAAATATTTAAGCAGTCCCACTTTACTAGATTGCACTACACAACCGTAAAGTCCTCCGTTGACCTCCCACAATGTAATCTTTAAAACGAGGTATTTAGATACCAGTGGCGTTTACCATGTATTGAAAAGTATTGAAAAGTCATTATTTATTGTATTATTCCCAAATAACTATATCATTGACTTTTCCTATAGATCGAATGATTCACTTTAAATTGTTAAAATGTATATGCAGAGCTGTCGGTAATTAAATTAAAATAATTGAAAAATCGTTTTCAATTTCTTCTCAGTAATTGGATTACTTTAATTCAATTACTTTCCGAAAAAGGTAATTGTACTTGGATTATCAATTAATAGGATAATATTATCGTAATTGGTAATTGATTTTCATGAACCCCAAGTAATTCAATTACTTAAAAAGTAATTCGATTACTTATAAAGTAATTGAATTACGTAGAAATTGATTTAATTACCCAATAACTAATAAAATTACTACAAAATATTTAATTACTTTTCTTTATGGAAAAACTGCCGGAATTTTGGCCTGCCAGAAAGAGCATCTGGAAACACGGCGGGCCGCTTTGATTGATTGATGCTTACGGTCACCGTTTTTATATTTTTTTTGTGAAAAAAATTTGTTAATGTTTGGAGTGAGATAAGGAGAAATTTTTATTTTGGAGTAATTTAATTATAAACTTGCCAGGAATGTAGTTTGAATATTGTGACGTTATTAGTATAAATATTTTATTTGTTTAGTGTATCGTGTTAAATATATGTGGTAATTTAAATAAAGGAATAGCTAAAATATTCAATTACTTTGAGTTTTAATTGTTAATTAAATTATTTTTAACAAACATGCTATTAATTGGTAATCATAAATTACTACTACTTAGAAGATTAATCGGTAATTGTAATTGAATTACTTTTTAAAAGTAGATGCGACAGATCTGTGTATATGCAATGATATGGGTTTATTTCCTCTCTTGAAAATGTATTTCTCTTCAAGAATCTTGTCTTTTTAAAGTACTGTGGTCGGAAATTACACCAAATTCTGTTCAAAATTTTGACTTTTTTTTTACTTGGCTTTTTACTGATTTCTTTGTATTCACGTCTTTTTTTATTAATACGAACATTTGTTTTATTAACACAATGAGTAAAAAACTTGACAAGTCAAAAAAGAGTGGAACAAAATTGTGGACAGGACTTGGTTTAATTTTAGATCTCTGTAGTTTAAGAGGCCACAATTTTTGATAAGAACTTGGATAAGAACTTGGCCTCTAGGTGTTTTTGGTAGGGACTCCTCTCTTTCTTCTAAGTTTATTAAATAAAAAAATGGGAAGGGAATTTCATACCTGTTGTTTTTCTCAATAGATCTTGGTAGGTAGAACCATTAGACTGACTAAAAAGTACGAAAGTTGCTCATTTTAGTGTTTCTTAAATCGTGCTTGGACTGAAGTCTAAAAAATTCTAAAATACCCCCTACGGCTCCGTTTTAGGGCTTTCCAAGTAAAAAAGTGCAGATTTTAAAATGTTTTCTTTATTTGTATCCTAAATCATAGTTACATACCAAAGTTCAAGTTTTTACTACCTCGAGAAGGGTCCCATAATTTTGATGGGCCAGTCATTTAGTTAGCCAGTCAGTTAATAGTAAAATCGGTGATTTTTAAAATCGAATATTTTAGAAATCGGGAATTTACATACTAAATTTCATACTCTTATGTGGGACGAGACCGGAGCTATAATAGGGGGAAAATAGGCCAAAAAATTGCCTGTAATACTTACCGTGCGGTAGGCAGGAACTTGGCCTGACGCATTATCATACGCCTAGATTCTCTGGATGCAAAACATATTTTTGGTTTTTTCTGTCCGTGTTTTAAAAAAGTTCTTTAACTATCATTTTAATGTAAGGTCAAACGAAGATTTTTTTTCTTAGATGTTTAAGATTAAAAGACCAAAAATATTTCTTGTATACATGTGATGGGTCATAAAAAACTTAACTCCCCGTGTTTTTGCTTAAAAATAAAAATCTAAAGAAAAATTCAGATATTTCGATTTCTAATTCAGAAAGGAACAACATGTCTGTTTTATTATTTCTGTAACTTTTGTCCCCAACGAGTGGATGTATTACCTTCCAATTTTGAAAAGGGGTAAGGGCTCTAGCAATACCTCATTTTAAAAGTCTCATTGAGTAGTATCTGATCCTAAAATTTCGCGCTAAATTTTCATTATTAACTAGATGACTGCGTAAGTAGTAAACCAGTACCTAAAAGAATTTCTCTCAAATAATATTTTCCAACTGTTTAGAAACTGTTTTTATAATTTTGCATATATTATTGCAGTTTATTCTAAATTTTTAGGACGTTACCACTGGTGGGAAAATGTTTAATTGTTGCGCTTTCGCACTATAAGTAGTTGCCGACATACCCTGCTGTCAACTAAAGATGTACTGATAAACTTAGGTGCAAATTAAGGCTTGGACGCCTTGTAAAATGACTATTTCGATTCAAGACATAACGAATAGAGTAACTGTATACAAGTTTTAATTTACAAACAATATACAATTCACTACTACACAAAATATAGTGTGATATGCTAATGGAGCGTATTATCAAATCAAGTCAATATCTACAATTATATACAATTACTAGAAAGTATAAATTTATCTCGACAAATTTTAAGAACCCAAGTTAGTTTTAATAAATCAAAAAAATGTAAAAGATTAAAATTACCTTTTAAATAGGCACTGATAGCCTTAGAATCAATTTGTTAAGGTTTTGAAAATCTTATTGTTAAACATAACTTACTGTCTACTGACAATACCAGATGTTTACATTCTTATTAATGGCTTAAATTAACAAAGTATGGGAAAAGAAAAGTTACAAAATATGACCCTAAAATTGGCGCAAAAATTCACTTAAATTTAGCAAAGAAAATTATTTATATTTTACCAGAAACCCGAATCGCTTAACCGACTGCGTAGTCTATTAAGCGTAAATATATAACGACCTAACGACAAAATTAAAAAAAAAAATTATGACATGAAAAAAAAAATACTTTTTACTTGTCACTCCTGTGACACTTGGTATAAATTATTGATAAGTTATATTACCAAAAAGTTTAGATGTTACCTTGACTATTCAGCTATTTTCCTAATATACCATTTACCAATTACTTTGTAATCACCACTATAGTTTTTTAAGTCACTTTTATTACACTTTACCTTCCAGTTACCTTTGAAACTTACGTAGAATGTGTCACTTTATAATTGACACAGAAAATTTTTGAGAATAGCTTCACTAGCTGAGCTAAATGTACACTTTTGTACGAAACCTTATGGTAGGAATTGTTTAAAGTAAGAGATGTGCTCGCCAAATTTCTTGATCTAGAACACAAAGACAGTAATATTTGGATTTCCATAGAAAAACTACTATTTTTTTATCAAATACCTTATTTAGCTATTTATAGATTAGTAGTTTCGTCACAATTATTTAGTAATTTTACTGGTTAAAATAAATTTTTATTATTTCATAAAAATTTATATTGCCAGACGTGTTTTTGCAACAACGGCCGTACCACATCGATTTTTAATTTTAAAAAAATAATAAAATGGTGTATTCCGTGAAGGAAAGAGTGCAATTATATATATTTTTTTCTCTGTATAAAGTAACAGCGGCCTTATTTAGCAAACGTCATTTTATGGAAAATGTATTTGCTGTTTAGGTTTTGCCGCTTTTTGACTTGTTCAGCCAGAAATAAAAAGAGGGTGCATAAAACAGAAGAAGCAAGAAAAGTAGCTGGTTTTAGGTAATGTAACAATGGATCCGACCTTAGCACAAAGAAATTGTTCAAGATATCTGGAGTATCATGCCCGGCAATCAGGGAAATCCCTAAACAACATAAGTTCCATCCTAATAAAGGATACGATTGGCTCAGGAACTAAACGAGAATTATTTTGATCATTGACCTCAGTTCTGTAAAGTGGCCATAAAAATTATTCTGGGTACTTAATATGCATATCTGTCAGTCTAATAGAGGCTAAGGCTGTTTCGTGGCCAAACAAACCTTCCGTAGTTTCATTATGAGTTCTTCTGTATTTTGATCCTCTAAATCAGAATTTTGAACTTGCTTATGCGTCACAAGTGACTGAAATTTTTCATTAACAATTTAATTTTTTAAAACACCATAGAAGACAACGTATAATAATTGGTCTCCATGTGTAACAACGGTAAATCGATTGTTAAACCGATTATAAAAAATATAGTTAAATGTTAAAAAAAAAGTAATTAAAACCGGAGATATTTCCAATTTAGGGTAAAAGTATTGCAAAATTACGGTATTTCGCAGATTTTTCACCTAAAATGCTTAAATAAAAAGGTAAATTCCCCATTTTAAAATGAAACCTTGGTCATATTCTAAATATTATGACTTACAACCAGGTAAAAATAATTTAAAGTTTTTTTTGTTATTAAAAAAAGGCGTAAAATTTGTTTATAACTTTTTTAAGCTACTAATTTTTAAATAATTGATTTATAAGTGTGTCAAAATTTATTTTGTAATGCGTTAAAGCTGTTTTTAAGTGCATGCGTCGATACACATCGAACGCTGGAACCATAACTATAGAAGCGCGCTATTTTACGATTAAATTTTTCAATTATTAACTATACATGTACTTCAAATAAATAAAATCTTTAAAATAAAAGTAAAACATTTTAATTTAAATTAGGGGTCTAATTGAACCATAGATTGTCCTAAGGCGCCCTCCTATTCATTATTCGAGACGGTAGGCACGTAACGAAACGTGCACTTCAAAAATGCTTTTTGGCACTACACAATATATTTAGACATACTTATAATATACTTAATTGTTTGTCTTGGATCGTAAAATAACAATATGTATGTTGCGAAGTCCAGTGCACCTAGATTACCTAATCTAAGTACACTGGACTTTTTGCTAATGCGACAGATGCGATGGTATAATTAATAGACATATTATAATCCTTAAGAAGGATTAAATTTGGCAGAAAAAAAAGTATTATCAACAGCTGCATTTCTTTATTCTTTTTATAGTTTATTTAATAATTCGTGGTCAAGCTAGCTATAACAAAAAAAATATATATAACTTTAAAGTTTGTGACATTTTAAGAAACTATCAGTTATAATTAATTTTTATTTGCCCTTATCTGAACCTCCCTTTACACTCTAACCAGGCCAAAGACCGGTGTAAATTATGTAAATGCCTCAAATTGGCACGTGCTTAAAAATTATCGGGCCAAAACGACGATAAAACAACAAAATTTTAAAACACTATTTTAAATCAATTGGCCATAAAACAAAATCGGCAGGATCTCGTATACAGAACAAGTTAAAATTTTTACAATTGTTACAAATGTTTTCCTGATTGGTATATTGGTCAAAATGTTTACTTCGGTAACTTTGTGAGTTGTGGATTTACTAGTTTTAGCTGCATCTTCCAAGCATACTTTATATCCATACCGAGATTTGCTAGTTGTATATATTGAAAATATTATGCCAGCAAAACGGAACTATGCTACAACGTATCCTAAGAAAGGCAACATAAAAAAAAGGTTTTAACGTTTGTAGGATTCATTTGGTTCCCATCAAAATATGTTCGGTGAAAAATAAAAATAATACTAATATAATAATATATAATAATAAGGTACGTAGAAACAAATTCGCATACAAACACCAAATACATATCTTTAGACTTAGGTATAAACTGCAATTTAGTACTTAGAATCAGAACACATTGAAACTGCATCCCCATCATGTAGTTTTACACCAGGCCTTTCGATATCGATTTAAGTACGCGAATTGATTGGAGATATATAAATCGAAAATCCGCCACTCTTTTTCCAGTTTTTATAAATTTATGAAGCTAATATTACTAGTTGTGGCCATGTGAAATAATACAAGTATGAAGCCCCTAGATGTAAAACTGGACAAATCCAATTTTTAAATTTTTGCTGTAAATGTCTTTACTATATCTGCGCCATATTTCTACTTATATATAAGGAAAAGTACAAGTCCTAAAATTAAAGATCCGTATAAAAATGCCAATGAAAATATGAGGTGGGATAAAAATGCGGACAAATCATTGGTTTAGTTAAATACCTAGGCGATAATCACGACGTTAAGTATGTTTGATTCAAATTGTGGGTTAACCAGTGAAAACCTCGCTCAGCACAAGTAGAAAGCGAATTATAATAATTAAGGGTATCCTGAGGGAGAGGTACATCTATGTGAGACCCAAAAAGACGACAATCGATATATTGAATGTTTTTATTGATCACTATTCTTATCTATAATACTATCGACCAAGTGATGATCGCGTTATTAAATTTAGCAATGGACTTAGCAATTGTTAAAAGTTAACAACGGTTTAGAATGTTTAAGAAAACGCCATTGTCAGTGTTTTTCAATGATTTTAGTAGGCAACCTGTCAAAATCTGACATTTTGTTAAACATTCTAAACTGTTGTTAACTTTTAACAATACTCAGCCGTATGTGTATGTATTTGCAATAAACTTTTATGCTATGGCTGTTAAATTAAAAATCAAAACTGGTAAGTAAATAACAAAACTGGACAAATCCATTTTTTTTTATTAACGACATTATATTTTATATATATATATATATATATATCTAATAACGAATTTTCGTTTACTGTTAGGTATCACTCTTTTGATGTCACAAAAAAATTATAATCTGTGGTGCGGGATATTTAAAGATATAATTTTCTGATTTATTTTTAATCAATAACTGCCTGCCCTTTTAACATAGAAGTGTCCCTATGGGATTAGCTTATTATAAATTAGTAAGATTTTTAACAACCCTATAATATAACTGGATGTACATTAGAGAGAGCTCTAATAACAGGAGTGTTGATAAACAGATAGTTGTCTTCTACGTAGTGTCCAACCGAAATTAAATTTTTGAACGAAGCCAAAGCTGATGTTCGGCTGTTACCACAACCGTCGGCCGACGCTAAAGATTTTGACAAACTTGGTTGAGAACTGACTAAAAGTATAAAATTAAAAAAAAAAAAACGATGCAAATTATATTTACTTTCGTTTTATACTAGTGTTGATAAAAATTTAAAATAGATAATTATAAATAAGCTGCATTGCATCTATGCCAAAAATATTTTACTAATTATAATAATATGACTAATAAGTAGAATGATCTAGGATGTATAGGCATGTATAATTTATAAAAAAAAATCATTTATTCAAAAGAATTGACAAAAAATATGACATTGTCCGATAAAACGGGTCAAAAACAAAGTTTCTGTATTATTGTCACAAATGATCTGTTTAAGGGTGTGGTAATTTTAATTACCCTATCCTTAATAGGTTCCCAAAAGCTTTAATATAAAAATATGACTTTCTATTTTGTTTCATTTTTATATTATTGTAAAAACAAATTTACTAAATAGTTTAACAAACAACCCTCGAATTAAAAAATATCAAGGATTGGTAGGACGCCGTTACCCTTCAGTCAGACCTTGACTTTTATGTTAAGGGGTCATTTAAGGACAATTAAACACATTTTTAAAGTGCCTTAAGAACTTACTTAAAATCTTTCACCAGCTCTTGGACTATCAGCAAACAAGCAAAACCGGTTTGAAAGCAAAGTCACGATTGTACGCACGGTCAGAGAACTGCTCTGAGTTCCTGGACACGTGAAGGTAGAAGGGAACGAGAAAGCAGATAAATAAGCAAGAGTCGGTTATCTAAAAATTTCAACGGCTCAGAGCCAGACCTCAAACCAACAAAACATGCAATAAAAACAACAATAGACAAATGGCTCCAAAAACAACAACTGGCTCGTGGGCATGCATAACCCGGTCAAAGACATGTCAAGATAACGCTAGGTACCCTTTCCAAGAGATTAACAGCTGAGATCCTTCTTCTGAGGCGCACTCACCTAAGACAGGTGGTAGTACTTCTGATAAGCCACTATCATCCAAAGAAACACTTACAGAAAGTGAATAAACATAACAATCCCACAATATGCAGGCTTTGCGGGGAGGAGGACATGTGCCTCACACATAATATATGACTGCAGTAGACTGACCTAAAGAAAACATATACTGTTTGGAAATATATTGAGCAGGATTCCTTTTTCGCGTGAACATTTTGGTAAAAATCTATTGAACGTAATTAAGGGAAGCGGACTTCTATTACAAAATAGGAAGAGCAATAAGCCAATAGGCAGCAGTGCAAATATGGGCACGCGACTAACACCACTTAAACTAACCAATCTAAAAGACAGGCCCAACATTTAGTAAACAGAAAAACAAGAGTTTAAAACATTTTGCAAAAGTTTGATAATTATAGACGACTGTGCCGATAAACGGGAGTCTGGGGACCGAGAGTAAACACAAGGGTTTGCGGAGCCGTTATTCAGCTTCTCAAATGTGGAAGAAAGATTTGCTTGTGCCCAGTTAAGAAGATTGATAAACTGCTTTATACTGGAAGCTGAAATAGTAAGCTTTTCCCATAATTTCCAAATTCCAAGTGTTCCTTATTCCAAGTGCATTATATTTTAGAGACTTACAGTAAACGTTGCAACAAGGTTAAGGTATAACGTGCAATAAGTGCTGGAGATAGTATACAAAAAGAAGCACGTTTCCCAGTAAACATTATCATAATATTAAAATTCATTTAATGAAAGCTACAATTTATTTTAAATGGGTCAATCTTACAACAAAAAAAAACAAAATATTAGTTATCAATGTATGCAACAAGTTGTGTAAGCACATTACTTATTTAAAGAGCTTAACAATAATTAATAAATAATTTAAAAAGTTTTTTTTTAAACCGTTATTTTAGTTTTATGCGTTATTAATCTAAGACCATATTTAAATAACTTACCAATAAATAAATTGATATAGCATAAATATAGACCCTGATCGTTGGCTTTTGTCCCCCATTACCTGTCCCCATAACCCCACAAAGGGTCATTTTAATTCCCATGCCAACTCGATTAAATATTTACATGGAAGGAATACAAATCAAAGTGTAATTTATTCGAATAATGGGCAGGGTAGAAGCTGTATGTGTCAAGACAAGGCTTTACTGATTCTGCACACATTAAACATTCAGGAGCGTAGATAATATTTAAAATAATTAAAGTTACTTTGTTTTATTGAAAAGTTAAGTTTAATAATATTTTTTTCTTTGTAGGTTTTATTAATTAGAAATATTGACGTACCCATAAATATTGTTGATTTTGTTATTAAAACATAATTTTAAATAGTAAAGTTAAATAATATTTGTTAATATTTTTAAGTTTTTAAGTAAAGCTATGTTTAAGTTCAATTCATTATACACTTTATAGGGTGCTTTGACCTTTTTCGTACAAAGGACAATGACGCTGTGTTTAGCTCTGAAAGATCCTAAACGTAGTACTTAAAGAACAACTATTGTCCTTTCAGTTAGTATAATAAACAAGCTTTATAAGCAGACCACTCTTTATAAACTTTTCAAGAGTCCGAATTGAAACGGTTCATTTTCCTCAGATTTAATACAGTATTATACAAAGAAAACAAAGTCGATATTTTTGCTAATTTATGTTTCTTGGACTTGTTTATTATTTTCTTCTTTTTTAACGAAAGAGTCAGGTTATGTTGGTTTTTGCCAGCTGCCTTAAAAAATCAGCTGACTGAATTTAGGTATGGATTGTTAAAAATCGGAATAACACTACTTGAATTTTAAGTATTTGGTGCTCTTTTAAGGACAATTGTAAATGCCGTTGACTCTCGAATATGAAAATGGCACTGCAAAATGTGAGCCGCATGTTACTTCATAATCATAGAAATAAACATCTAACCTTAGCACTTAAAGCAGAACTGATAATCCGATTTTAAAGACTAGTGTCCTTGTAATTTTTTTAAACCGTGTTTTTACAGATAAGCAGAGTTAAAATCGGTGTAAGAGAGTTCCATCAAGCTAGCAGGGGTAAATTAGCAAAACTCGATAAAAAAAAATCACTGGAATTTGTAGCTAATTTGTTGCTAATTAGTTGCTAAAATGATGATTTTGTTGCTCAATATATTGATATCAAGATTGCAGTAATTTTTGATAAATCGTTAATTACCTGTCAACTTTATTACACGATTTTGTTGCTAATTTGTTGCTGTAAATTAGTAATATCAAAATATTTTAAAATATTTTTTGTTTTTTTAAACAAGCTATCTTAAATTTGATTTTTCACCACGTTCTCGACGGCAGTGATTTTGTTGCTGTGGGGCAAGCACTTAATTGCTTCTATAGTACCAGCAATAAAAAGTTTCTAATTATCCACCGATTTGTTTTTTTAATTTTTTCGATACATGTACCTTTAACTTTATTTTTTACCACGTTATCAATCGGCTGTGATTTTGTTGCTGTAGCGGATAGCACTCAATTGCTCTTAGTACCAGCAACAAAATAGTTTCTGATGATCCATTGATTTTTTTTCCGTTACATGCTACCTTGAATTTAATTTTTCACCACGTTATCGACGGCAATGATTTTGTTGCTGTGCAGGCAAGCACTCAATAATTGCTTTTATAGTACCAGCAACAAAATCACTGCCGTCGATAACGTGGTAAAAAAATAAAATTTAGGGTAGCATGTAACGGAAAAGTTAAAAAAAAAAACAAAAACAAATCGGTAGATCACCAAAAAATATTTTGTTGCTAAGTACTTTAGAAGCAATTGAGTGCTTCCCCGGACAGTAACAAAATCACTGCCGCCGATAACGTGGTAAAAAATAAAATTCAAGATAGCATGTTAAAAAAATATATTTATTTTTGTAATATTTTGATATTGCTAATTTATAGCAACAAATTAGCAAGAAAATTGTGTGATAAAGTCGACAAGTAATTAACGCTTTATCAAAAATTCCTGCTATCTTGATATGCCGTAATTTCGATTTTTTAAAATCGGCTTGAGCAACAATATCCTCATTTTAGCAAATAATAAGCAACAAATGAGCTACAAATTCCAGGGATTTTTTTATTGAGTTTTGCTAATTTACCCCTGCAAGCTTGATAGAACTGTGTAAGAGCGTATGCTGCAACAACTTTACTTTATACATATGGTTTGGAATTATCTTTTTATAAAGCCCAATATCAATCTGTTTTATAAAAGCTCTATACTGTTATCTATAAAGCAAAAATTGTTTCAGCACTTTTGACCCTAACTTAGGTTCTGTAAATGCTTTTACAAAATGATATAAAACTTTATTGAATTGATTTTATAATTTACATCTAAGGATATTATTATTATCAACTTACATAAACTGGCAAATATTTTTTCCGAATTAAGGTGTAAATTTTATATTTGTGACAACATATTAACAAATAATAATTAACAATGGCAAACAGTTCTTAAGGACAGTAAAATTTTGGTAATAAGTTGATCTGACCAGCATGAATAATGACAATGACATAAAAACCAAAATCAACCAAACACGCCCAAAGATAGCAATTGATACCGATTTTATTTAGGTATAAAATTCCCACCGCTGTGTTCGCACGTCGTTGTCGTAGTTGGGCCCAGTAGGATCTTTTGGAAAATGCGCTAGAGTTGCTGTTTATCGGCAACTCTTGTTGCTAGTGTATATAACGGGATCCGAAGCTCAGACGAACACAAGGCTTAACTCAAGGTGTTAGCATACCGTGCTGATGAGTGAATGACATTATGTGCCTTAAACTGGTGTCTCCAACGGTCCTCTGAGATACAGGGCGACCTCTCAGAGTATCTAGCCTTACTGCGGTAGTGCGGGGCTTTGCCGCGGTGGACTCTTACTTCCCTAGCTCCAAACAGAAAGCGGACAAAACCGCTTTCATAGGAAAAAAGTGAAAAAGGTGCGCTGACCGAAACGAATAAATCCGTTTCGAGAGGTGCCACCCAAGGTCACAAGCAGACAAAGGGCGCCGACCGAAACGGGTGAATCCGTTTCAAAAGGTGCCCTTAAAGTCCTAGGTGCTGGTTTTACGGAGAAGGGCTAATCTATCCAAACAAAAGGCGGACAATACCGCTTTTATAGGAAAAGGGTTCCCTGGCTTTAAACGGAAAGCAGATAGGACCGTTTTTATAGAGAAAGGCCGGAGATACGGCCTCAAAGGAACATCTGGTTCCTGTAACAAGGACCTGGTAGCTACCCACGTCACTAGACCGGGAGAGGAGGGCATAGCGGATCTAATCGTCTGCTCGTCATACTTTCCAGGAGACAGGGACACTAGAACACATATTGTGCTCGTGTCCGGTAGCGACAGGAGTAAGAGGAGATGTAAGAACTCTCTCTCCCAATCTGATATCGGATTTATTAAAAGTGTAATCCCATTGGGAAAATATAAAAAGTTGTAAGCCACATTAGACTGGGCGGTCGCAGTGGAAGGCGTAAAAAGTTTAAACCTAACTTACCTAGGTATAAAATTTGTTTGATGCTTAAATTTAATTTTTGTACTTAATATTTATATTTAAAGTGAAATTATACACTACTACTAAAAGGATAATTTCTGATTAAAAGTATTTGCTGCATGTCGCAAAACAAACTATTAAAATGTTTAATTTATTATGTGACTATATAAAAGATAAATGGGATTGTTTCTATATTTACTAAGATGAATTTGGTTTCTTTTTTTTTTTGTTTAATTCCTGATTCATATAATATACGGATTTTTTAAACTGTTGATGCATTATCTTATCTAAAAATGTCCAATAATTTCCATCAATCAAAATTTATTATGTTTTACCAAATTTCATAGCTTTATGAATTAAAATTTTACCATTCATCAAATGAAAACTTTAAATAAAGTAGACGAACTATTTTATTTTTTGTGGATTTACCTTTATATATGGAGTTAAAAAAAAGGTTGTGTATTGCATTTCCAATCTAGGCGTCCTATCACGATGGTCATTTATTATAGTGAGACCTCAAAAAGCGTTGCAAATCCTACCTAGACGCGATGTCATAAATTTGCTGTCCTTCATGAAACGCCCTTTATCGCTTGTATTGTTGGCCGGTTCTCGAAAATAGCCGACCAAAGTAAATAGCGGCATTTTTTATCCTAATCTGACCACTTTGAGGTGATTTCAGGTCTTTAGGTTTGGTTTGTGTGGTAAAATGGAGAAGGAGAAAAATAGTACATGAAAATTAAAGTTAAAAATGACATAATTAATAAGGATATAAAGTTTAATTTTAATGTTTTATCCGACTAAATAATTTCTTTCACCCAAGTATTGTACTGTAAAGTTATGTATTAGTAGGGGATCCGAATTAGAGGCGACTTTTTCCAATCGGCTAAAAGCCCAGTCAATATACACAAAATTTTCCTAAAATCTAGAATTTACCCGTCGTATATTGAAATTTAGGATTTAGATATTTTAGAGCTATCGATGCAACAAATTTTTCCACGAATATTTACCTGTGGTTACCTGTGCACACCTGTACACCTGTATTTACCTGAATTTTTATTATTTTCATACAACCTTTTAAAAAATCAAAATACAAAAAACTTTCTAACAAAAGTTGTACCTAAGATCTTAAACTACAACTTTTACTGAAAAAAAAAAGATATCTTCATTTGTTATAGAGGTAAAGCAAATTTTTAAATAGAGTCAATTTTACAGGTATGTTAAAGGTCCCTTTTTTACCAACATTATTTTAACGTAACTCTTTAAAAAATGGGGAAAGAAAAGAAAATTTCAAAAAAAAATTATAGGTGAATTGGTAAGCTAAAACGTTTGTAGATTTTTTTCATATTTTATTAAACTATGTAGTAATAGTCTATTTATAAATTGAAATATTCTTATAGTCGTGACGTACAAACTAGCTTAAAAAAAAACAAAATAGAACTAATGTTGTTATAAAGAATTTGTAAAATACGTTTCAAGCTGCAATGTTTGTTTGAACATTTTTTTGCATAGTAGTTTTATTACAGAGATATATTTAATAATAGGGATATAATATATAAAACATATACATATATAAAACAAAATATTCATTATATAACAGTATACACGTTAAAGTCCTTAAAGTTAAATTTTTATCGAGATATAGCAATTGTTATTAAAACTATACGTATTTTAAGTTTAAAAATTTCACAATTAATCGAAGTGTAAAAAAAAGCCAAAATAGAAAGTTTTATATTTTTTCCTATATGTAAAAGAAACCAGTTTAATTTAAATAATATCAAAAAGTAGGTATCGAAGAATAAATTTGCAAAAAAATATCACTTTTAATAATTATTTTAATAATTATGAGCAAAAATTTGTGCATACTACGTTAAAATAAAAAGCAATATTTCAAATTGAATTTTAGTTGAAAAAAATGTTATCCAAAAGTTTAGGTTTTCTTTTATAAATAATCTTGATTTCATATTTTTCAGTAACAGATTTCTATGTAATATTATAAATCAAACATGTAGAAATCGATGTTTACCTTTTAATGTTTAATATTACAAAAAAGGTTTTAATCCAAATTTTTCCAGCCTCAAGAATAAAATAATAATTTTTTGAGTGATTGAGAGATCAACATCGATATTTTTTGTCGATACCCAGCACCAGCCAACACCGGTGGTGACGTCATGCGAGTTTGACCTTGGCAGACAAATTCGGCAAACTGAGCAGTCCTTTAGTAGACTCCGAACGCTGTTAGAATGACACCGATACGTCACGGTCTCTTATGGCAAACCCGTATAAAACCGTGACGTATCGGTGTCATTCTAACAGCGTTCGATCTCTATATAGTCGTTGAATGCCGACCCTAAGGTGTATATTGACTGGGCGGGCTATAACCAAATGAAAACTATTTCTTATCAAATAAAATATCTAAATAAAAGTATTGCTGTAGGTTGTCTACAAAATTATGGTCAATATTACTTTTTGATTCTACATGACAGTAATAATGTACCACTAATATTTTTTCTTTAATTTCATAAATAGAATTTGTTATAATTTTTTTAATCGTAAATTTTAAAAATGCCCAATGGCTTTATTTATGATGCATAAAAAAAAGCGGTATATTAGTACGGTCATGACGATTTTTTAAAGTATTAACTGGGTATACGTGAAATATTTTAAATTAAAATAAAATTTAATTGACAATAAAAATAAATATTTGTATTAAACATTGTTTTTATGAATTAATTTGCTTATAATATTACAATAAAATGCGTGACCCTTTAAATATTTTACTACGAAAAAAAAAAACAATCAAAATTAAGATGCTTTATCCTAAAATTGGTAATGCAGTAAGTTTTTTTCCAAGGTTTAAATAATTTGGCATACCTAGTTGATTTATTAATATAAAAGTCCGATCTATATTATGGCGTATTAAAATTTACTTGTCTATTTTACATACTTCAATAATTAGCTTTATAGAAGCAACATAGGTTTTACTTAGGACGTTAATAAAATTTGTTGGTATTTAAACGAAAATATATGCATTAAAAATATATTAATATACAGTTTAATACTCTTCTCTCTGCATAATAACAGACAGCCAGGCGTCACTAGGGGCACTAGTAAACCCCAAGGTGACGTCCAAGCTGACATGGGAATGCCAAAAAGAACTGGAGGTCCTGGGAGAACGCAACAGGGTAATACTCCTGTGGGCACCAGGACATTCGGGAATAGAAGGCAACGAAAAAGCGGATGAGCTAGCAAGACATGGATCATCCGCACCATACTTTGGACCAGAACCTGCCCTTGGAGTGACTAAAACCACAGCACGAGGGCAAACCAGGGAATGGATCCGAAACAAACACAAGGAATACTGGGATAACCTCGGTAGAATAAGACATGGAAATGGCTTCATAAAGGGCCCATCCAAAAGAACGAAGGAAGAACTACTCAGACAAAGTAGGAAAAGACTTCGCATAACAGTAGTGTTGCTAACAGGGTACGATAACCTAAGAGGGCACCTACACAAGATAGGCTCAGACAATGGTTGGACCCAAGTTGCAGAATGCGTAACGAGGGAGAAGAAACAGCCTACCACATACTGTGTGAATGTGAAGCGTTAAATCACAAAAGACATACATTATTTGGGCAACCGAAAACCAGCCCACAGGAATATATCAACCAACCAGTCTCGGGGTTATACAGACTTGTAAAAGGAACAAGACTAATGGGAGGATTGGTATAAAAGACACTGGGAGATTAGGCACAATAAGTCCAAGTCCGGTAGTGGAAGACGGCTCCCAGGAAGTAGAAAAAGAAGAATACTCTTTTTTAAAACAAAAAAATCCTTAATTTTATTTTTTGTTGTTTAATTTACTTTATAATAGTATTTTTTATTATTTGTAGAACGTCTACGCTTAAGATACAGGTAAAGAATGAATAATATTTTTACCCACTTTTAAAATTTTTAAAATTTTTCTTAAACATTTCGATTAAAATCAATTCCTATTTTTTAAATTTAAGTCATTTGTAATCAACGCTAAATATATTATTTTTTTGCACAAAATAACAAATGATAGGAAAAAAATTAAAGCAATACATAAATATACACCTTGATTAAAACATTTCTATTTAAAAAAAAATATTGCTATACAACTGTATGCTTAAATTAAAACTACTTTTGCTTAAAGGGGGATAACTTACAACTTAAATATTTAATCCGTTTTCCAATGCATCTGGCTTCAAATTCATTTCGAAAGGATTCGTCCTGTCTCGAGAGGCACAGAAGAGTTATATATGGAGGTTTTAGAAAATAAAGTATGTCTAAAACAATTTTTGTTGTTCTACTGGGAGAAAAGCGTGCTTTGTATTAAAGTAGTTCCAGAATTCTCAAGGATTTCTTTCAATTATTTTAATGCTTTAAGAAATAAAAAAACTGCATAATTTTATAAAAGAAATAAAATCAAAATGGGTAACTAACAACATGGAATACTAAAAAATTACTTAAACCTCTTTTTAAAAATAGGATCCGTGATCCAGAATCGTTATAAAATTAATTTTTAAATGATCTGAAATCGATTCTTTTGAAAGGATCCGATTTCAAATAGAATCGATTTTTTATATTTCCATTTTGACACAAATAATAAAACCCGCCATTTTGAATACGCCATTTTAAATTTACAAATTTTGACATTAAATTATTAGTATTCAAATTTTGACCACCCTTATATCCCGAGTCTGAGACAAATATGTTTATAAATGCCAAAATCCGCCATTTTTAATCTTCCATTTTAAATTTACAAATTTTACCTGAGATTCCTAATTAGCAGCAGATTGATTTTCGAAAATAAAGATAACAAATTTTAAAATATCTGCCCATGAAGATTTTTAAATAAAATACAACTAACATGTGATTTTTAACCAAAATATGTTGTTTTTCAGGTGCAAACAAACAGCATTTAAATGAACCTTTTTTTTTGTAACCATTGAGTATGGTATCCAAAAACGGGCATAAATTTACTTGCATTTATCTTAAAAGTTCTGATTGCTTGATTTTTATAATTTTTTTTATATGTTATCCTTGTGATAACCCTAACGAATTTTTTAATGAGATGGTTAATTATTTCTATTCAGAGTGTCTTACAAAAATTAAATTTAAATTTTCATACATTTTTATATTTATCAAGCAGAGAAACATTACAATAAGATCTCCCATTATAAGTTGCTTTAGGTGATCTTAAGAATCACATTTTAAAACCTTATGAAAATCTAGCCTCGCAAGATTTGGAATACAGTTTAAGAAAATGTTCCATTTAAAATGATGATCCCAAAAACAACAAATTTAAATTTAAAGAATATTTACCAAAACTAATTTGGCTAAGAGCTGCAGCACTTCAAAATGAGGCTAAAATTATATTTCGCGGCTCAGGCTCTGTACTAATATCTTTGACGCTTGATAATCATCTGGACTATGTAGTATTATTCGTATCGTAGTTACCATTGGTAGTGTCAAAACTAAAGATGATCTAGATTAGTTATTCAATAAATAGGAATCGATTCTCTGGATTCGATTCTTTTTTCTCTTAAAAAGGTATTCTTAATTCGTATAGGTCATTCGATTCTTTTACGAGGATCCGGATCCGTAAATCGATTACTTTCTTGGAGGATCTTTCCCAGCTCTACTATGTTGCTTATCTATTTTGTCATTTTTAGAAATTTATATTTTGTTTAAATAGTATTTCCTGAAGTTTTAAATATTTATTTTAATGGTAAGTACAGTTTTTTTAAACAAAAACGCTATTTTTTAAAAAGGTATCAATATTTTTTAAAACCATAAGATATTAAAAAAATGGATATATATATATATATATATATATATATATATATATATATATATATATATATATATATATATATATATATATATATATATATATATATATATATATATATATATATATATATATATATATATATATATATATATATATATATATATATATATATATATATATGTATTATAATATATATAAATATATATATATATATATATATATATATATATATATATATATATATATATATATATATATAGCATTGAGTTATAAATTATATCAGCCTTGTTTATTGACCGATTCTACTGCCCCCTGCCTCCCAGCTGTCCCCTTGCGCAAATAAATCATAATAATTTTGTTCGTTTCTCTCGTTTTCGGCGCTGTGATACAAAACTCTGGCTTCGGCCTGTCATAGTCTTCTTTTTTTTGTCCCAAGCCGATTGTCTGGTGACGCTATAACGGAGAAGAGTCTCTGTATACACCTTCCAAAGTTTTTAATGATACCACGAACTACACATTACAAAACCGAAAATTTAATTTATTGCAATAAAAAGTTTAAAAACTTTAAAGAAGGTTTAAAAAAACAAAAGGAACCAATTTAATTAATCTATTTAAATAAAATATCCATATCTCATAGTACAAACATAAGCTAAACAAATTAAGTTAACGTTTTATTCTAAAATATTTTAAAACATGCATAGCGTAAAAATAACAAACACATTTTTTTATTATATAATTTTGTAATACCATTTAAAATATGTTATTGTTTGGTTTATTAAAAATATTAATATATTTTTTTTGTTACAGGGACTACTATTATGACAGGTAAGTTCTACATATAAAATAAATGTTCAAGCTTCTTATAAATCTACAATCTATGTTCTAAGTCATAAAAACTAGGTAGTTTTGTTGGAAATTATTAAATTACAACAATTACATTTATAGTCAAAGCAATGAAGCATAAAAAGGTCCAAAGTTCGGAATTTTTTTTACTAATCGGACGCGGTTTTTTGCATAGTTTTCAAAAAATATTTGTAAAAAATGTACCTACTTTGTGACTTATACAAATCGCAAATTGCATTGCTGCAGCTAAAAATGTACCCAAAAAAATGCATTTTTTGAGACGGCTTTTGGAAGATTTAATAACTTTGTAAATATGAGTCAGAACTGGCACAAATCGGGTTACCGGCGGTTTTCGAGGTCGCTGATCACGATTATGATGATTAAATTAACCCATAGCCAACTTAGAGCTCAGGAATGCCGACGAAAGTCATCTTCGTGGGACTCTCCCAATATTTACGCGGGAAAGGAGAGAAACTCGACGCCCAAGGGTGTTTTGGGTTGCTGAATTCAATTTAAATATGGTGCCATATTCAAATATGGCACCGGCGAATGTTCCCCGGACACCTGGTGCACCGGAACCTGGACGTGGACCTTATCTTCGAGGGTTTTTCTCACACAATCGCAACAGACGAACCGAAAATCGCTATGGGGGTTTTTTGGGGCGCTGAATCCGAATTTCATAGCAAAAACGACCACCCGAACACCTGGTACACCGTAATTAGGAATTTTTTTAAAAATATAGAAAAAAATGAGGATAGTTTTTAAACTAAAATTTGATTTTGAGAAAGAAAAATTTAAATTTTTTTTAATTTGTGGGAAAACCTAAATGAGTTCAGGCAAGGTTCTGAACGCCGAGGTACGTTTTCAGAGTAAAATTTGGAGCTAGCGCCTTAAAAAAACCCCCATAACGATTTTCGATTTGTCTTTAGGGGTCGTGTCTGGAAAACTCTCGGAGACGACGTTCAGGCCCAGGTTTCGACGTACTAGTTGTTCGGGAGATCCTTTTTGACGTGAAATTTGGATTAAGCGCCCCAAAAAACGCCCCTAAAATGATTTTTGGGCTGTTTTTGGCGATCTTGCCAGGAAAATTCTTGGGTATGACGTTCACGTCCAGGTTTAAAAAACCGCATTCCAATTCGTCTTAATCTTCTTCCTCTTCTTCTAATCTTAAATTCCAAGGTTGAGTGCTTCATTGCCTCGACTATTACGCTATATTATAGCCAGATGACAATATTATGTCACTTAAAGTTACTTTGAAAACAGACTTTATATTATTAGTTTCTATAAAAAATACCTGTATAGTATTTACCTAAAAAAATATGTAATTTTTTTTATTTTTACTTAAAATGTAAAATATTTAATAGTCGTTGGTAATTAAAGATCATCCTGCACTTTAAAAAAATTATAAAAATAAATAGTATCTAATAGTAATAGTTACATGGTTATGTTATCTTGCCTATTATGGTAATATTAATAATTTTGGCACTCACTATGGGCTAGTAGGTATACAAGTTATAAAGGTTACTTTCCACCAGATGACCTGTACATTGCGACATTTTTTTTTCGTTTTTTAAGAAATTACTACTATTTTAATAATAATATACAATTAAATAATGATTGTCTTAATTTAAAGATTATACTTGATAGTTTTATTTTTATTTTGTGAGCCTAAGTTTAAAAATGAAAAAATATATATTTTACTTAGAAATTGTTTAAAAAACGCAAAAATATTGTTTAAAAATGTTAGAATACCATCAGAAGCAGTATTATTGTTAAAAAAATACCGCTTTTTCTATTTAATGTAAAAATATGAGTAAATCTTGGATAACATTTTACGTGTAAAGTAAAGCATAATGGTAACCTACTGAAAATATAATATAAATTATAATGTACGGCCCAAAGTTATAATCTTTTTAATCCTATTTTCTGGTTAACGCCATGAAACAGAAACTCTTGAATATGTATAAACAGAGTTGGATTTGGAGACTTCATCGCATAATACACAAGATATATAGGTTCTCATAATCTTAAAAATAAAAAAGTGTTAAAACCCAAACGCTGTTTTTTAACAGCTATTTAAAAATAACAATAAATTATGTTTTAAATGACAAGGCAATAATTTTCGGCAAAATTTAGGAATACAATCTTTAAATTAAACTTTGTTTTATTTTTTATATTTTAACTTAATTCCGACTACTTCATTTAACCAATGGTCAAATTATGAATATATTTGTTAAAGCCTGGCAACCCTGTATGACTAGGATGACCTATTATTAAAGTATGTAACTATCGGCGCACGCGCCACGCGCATTCGCACAACTTGTGAGAGGACGACGCAGTAAGGCGGCACGCAGAAATGCTGCCAACTTCTTTTTAATCGTGTTAGAATAGGTGTTTGTTCTTCTTTATTAATTAGCGCCCAAGTTTGAAATTACATACGCGAATTTTTTAGTTTTCTTTAGACTAGAACTTAAACAGTGGATCAAAAACAAAAAACGATTTTATTAATTTAAGTGATGAAGAACCTTTGTAACGCTTTTTTATAACAGCGAATTTAATTCGAGGTATATTTTTTTTTTTTTCAACCTATACGGTCCTATACCTGACTCTTGGCAGGTATAGGTTACGTGTCATATACCGGGTAATTTTTGAGCTATTGTGTGTGATTTTTATGTTGCTGTTTTTGTTTTTATATAAATTAAATATTTAAAGACTAAATTAAATATGTTTACAACTAAAAGTATGTGCATCATCTAAGTTTTGACCATTTTTGACCACTAAATGGTTAAAACTGGTTTTAACCTGAATAAAACCAGTGGTTTTAACCACCCTGTCCAAAACTTGCCAACCGTGTATTTTATATTTAACTTTTTTTTTATGATTTATCTTTACACTAACACGGTCCACTGTGCCAACGCGCCAGGTGTGTTCAGTTTGCGTTAAGTCCAGTGCCACGAACGCGCGTTTTGTGCCTGTCTTTTTCTAAAACGGTTCCGATTTTGCGGCACACAACGCTCCTATCAGTATAGATGGCGGACCTGAAAGTATTAGGTTTCTTTTTTATAATTATCCCTGTAAAATACTGTATATTTTTATTTTTCTTTATATTTTTTGTCCTACAAACTAACAATATCCGTTTTTGCAATCAGTGACAAAAAATAATACAGGGTTAAATGTTGGGGGCGATTTTTGGGTCCATTTTAAGAAGAAAACTATATATGAACATATGTCCTAACCGTCTTAGCTTTTGAGATACAGGGTGGTAAAATTTAAAAAAATAAATAATTTATTATTTTTATTTGTAATACCACTTTAGATATTTTAATAAAATGTGGCATACATGCACTATGTGTTTCCAAAAGCCGCTATACTTTTTTTGGAATTTTTTTCTTTTGTTTTGATTTTTGTTATTGCGTTGCATAGGTACTTGGTGCCTGCTTTTTTGAAAATTTTTTAGTTCCCGTTATTATTATTTTTTTTCCCGAACCCTTTTTTTGGTTTTTTAAATTTTAAATTTAAATTTTTTACCATGCCAAGTCCTTTTTTTGGGCCCGGGTAAACCAATTATAAAACTTCTTTTGATGGGGAAACCTTTTTTGTATCTGTTTTAAATTTTCCAAAGGACAAAAACCTTAAAGCCCATTGGCTTAAAATTTTCCCTTTGGGGACCCCCCCGGGTTCACCCCAAAATATTTTTTTGTGGTTTGCGCAAAAGAGAAAAAGGAAATTTTAGAGAGGATATTATGGGTTGCCAGATGGGTCAAATGCAAAAGGTACCTACCAAAACTAGATTTAAAGTTAAAATGCAGGCCTAGTTTTTTTCCCAAAAATTTTACCAAATTACTTCTCAAAAAAAACCCTTGTTTCCCGAAAAAGTCCTCCCGGGGGAAACCAAGATAATGCAGGAATCGAAGTAAATTAATTTAAAATAAAGTTTTTAAAAAATTCTGCCCTAATTATAAACCTTGAGATTTAATTTTAAAAAATAAGATAATTTTAAATGAATTTTGGGAATATTAAAATTGTGAAAGATTTCAAAAATTTTTTTTTTTATAGCTAGTTTTTCCCCAGATTTAAAATAAACCCGGAAATATTGGGAACCCAGTTTTAGGGGTTTCCCAGATATAAATAAGTTTTTTTTTAAAAATAATAAACTCTTTTTTAATGACCTAAAATGGGTTTTACCAATAAAAAAATTTAAACCCAGATGGTCTCAACTAAAAAATTTATTTTTCGTTATAAAAATAAAGGTTAAATTTCATGACTAATCCCTCAAAGTTACCTAACATTTTTTTAAACAAGGATTAAAGAAGTAAAAGAAGATTGAATTTTATTTCATCTGAAAAAAGAGTCTGGAATTATAAAACAAATGAATATGATGATATTTGGGGGCATTTTGGGCATTTTTGGTTGATCGTTAATCTTTGGTTTTGAAAAAGAAACACTACTCAAGTGAAAAAAACAATGCCATTTATGTTATATACTATCTCTCCTTGCGCCTATAATTTGATGAGAGGTTATATAAATTTACCAACTAAACGTTATTTTAAAATTTTTAAACTAATATGGAGGTATCGCCCAATAAAACCCTTTAATAACACTATAGATTGTGACAAAAGTACCAAAAATTATTTAAAATTTTTGATCATCCTCTTTGAATCCAAATGAAAAAAAATTTTAATTGATGAAATTTATATACCCAAAAAGGGTTGGGATTACAGAGGAAAAATCTTGTAGGTAGCTTGAATGAAGTTCTTTTCCAAATGTTTTTTGTTTTTAAAGGGATAGTTTCTGTTTTTGGAAATTTTTTCCTTAAAATAGTCAAACTACTCCCAAAAGCCCACAATATAAAGGGTAATGAAATGGGCCCTTTACTAAAAATGTAATTTCATTGACCCAAAAAAAATGGGTTTAAAGTTCTAGATATCATAACTGACAACCACAGAATTAACCGATCCATGTTTTCAAAAAATAACAAGAAAAAAATTTAACTTTTTTCCCCCAACCCGATCAAAACCGGGGCAAAATTTTTAAATAGTTTGATTTTGTGCATTTATTAAAAAAACATAATTAATAATTTTAAAATTTAAAAAAATTTAGAAAAAATCTTTGTTTACCAAAATTTTGACAATTTTGATGTGATTAGGCATGCAAAATATAATACGTTAAGTATATGTAAAGGAAAGGATCCTTTTAAAAAATTTTTAAAATTTAAAATAAAACAGTTTTTCCCAACAATTTTGAGCGTCAAAAAGTTTTTAAAAGATAATATATGTAATTTTTCAACAATCGGAGCTTTAAATTTTTTTTGGTTTTAAAGACACAGCATCTTTTTTTGAAGTTTCAGACATTTGGGATATTGTCAGAATAATTTGTACTTTTGGGGTAAAAAAAAAAGAAACATATTATGATCCCATCTCTAAAATTGACTTTTCGGGAATTTTTTTAAAAAAATTTTTTTTCCTGGGGTTTAAGCTTCAAACTTGAAAACAATAAGGTCGCCTTTCCCAAAAGACACCTATTCGCACCCTTTTCCATAGTACCTTGTTTTACTAGAAATAATTGACTATTCCCCTTTTTTAAAATTTTATTTGTCGTAATTTTACCGGTAAATTTATTAATGAAAAGTTAGAAAAAAAATTTTGGAAAAAACAGACTTCTTTAGGTTGTAATTCAATTTAGCTTTGGGTGATATTTTTTTAAAAGCTGGGAAAAAAATTAGACTCAAACATATATTTAGAAGGGTGCTGATGGTAATTTCTCTTTAATAGATTAAAAAAAAGGGGGACAGCTTTTATCCCCGGGGAAAAAGATCTTTATTGGACAAAAAAATTTTAAAAAAATTACACTGAAAAATTTTTTTTTTTTACTTGAAACCGAATTTCCCTTTAAAAGAATATGGGAAAATTTAAAAAAATCGGTTTAAAATTTTTTATAGCCGGTTTTTGCTGGCCCCAAAAGTAAAAAAATATAATAATTGAACATCTGTTTTCTTTTCTTGTTGAAAATAAGGGAAACCAATTGATTTTTACGAATACTTTGATTGTCTACAAACGTGGCGGTTTAAAGGTTCCTACAGAAATTGTTTTAAAAACGTTTTGTTCCCGGGCCGGGGATTTTTGAGAAAATTATTAATTTACCCCGATACTGGGGAGTGACTTTAAAAAAGGAAAATCAAAAAAATTTTCCCGTGTGATCTAACTAATTTAAGCAGTAGAAAATGAAAGGTTTTTTGATTTATGCCTAAAAGTATTTGTTAACGAGAAAAAAATATGTTCATTAGATGTGCCTATATTTTTTAAACATTTTTTTAAATAATTATGGTTAAAAAAAAAAAACAAAAAAGGGCCCGAAAAAAACGGAAAAGGCCTGAGTCAAAAAAAAAAAAAAGGAAACCCAGACACATTTAATAAATAAATAAACAAAAACTAAAACTGGACAATTATTTAAATAAATGTTTAAATAAACTTGTTTCCACAAAAAATCGTTCTTATGCCTTGACCTATGCAAATAAATTAATTTTTTTTAGAGTTTAAAATTTTAATAAATATATTTATTTTTTCAATTATTATACTGATTTAATTATTTTAAAGGGAAAAATCAAAACCATTTTAGGGTTTTGAATTGAGCCTTTAAAAGAATTTTAAAAATACGCCCTGATAACCCCGGGCACTGCCATCGCGCTCGAGGGGAAAAACCCATTGGGAAACTTTTGCCTTTTTGGGGGGCCAAGTGGGGTTTTTCAGGTTTTTTAGTGGGAAATAGGGCTGTGACTATGTATTCAACCATTTTTTAAGTGAACCACATTTTTTTAAATTTTAACCAGTGGCGTTCGTACGGAATTTAACTTGCTTATTTTGGCAGACATTGACGGTACGCCACTGATTTCTCTTAAACTTAAATTTATTTTTCAAATTTTCAATTATTTCTAAGTAAAATTATCACTTATTTTTCAATCTGATGCACGGTTTTCGCTTAAAAAAATAAAAACCGTTTCTCTGCATAATCATAACAATATCGGTACACAATATTACCATCAATGTCTGCCAAAATAGGCAGGTCGAATTTCGTACGAACGCCACTGTTGGAAATAAAAAAATATGGTAGACCAAAAAAGGCTCCTTGATACATAGTACATGTATGCCAAATTTCATTAAAATATCCAAAGTGGAATTACATACCGAGTGGTGCATCGCCGAGCGGAACATAGGAAATTCCATGTAAATTTTAAGGGGGTTAATTATTGGCTCCCCTGTACATTTTACAGAAAAAAATGTAAGATAACCTTTTAAGAGACCAATCTGACAAACCCTCGTGCCAAGTTTTAAAAAAAATTATTTAGCGAATCTTAAATTATTCAATTAAATGTAATTGCAAAATTATCAAATTTCCGATTCAGGTAAAACCAACAAACACCAGCCACCAGCAAACAATTTGTTATAAGGCTTTGTCAAATCTGACGTACAGCCGAATACAAGGAATGTTTTGTTTTTGGTTTCATCAATCGCACAACCCTTACATTCTAAGTAAAAGACACGTTAACATTTTTTTTATCAATCCTTTTATTTAATGTAAACATTAAGTTTAACTTATAACAATTATTACTATCGATCATTTAAAAAAAAAAATATCATACTAGAATTTAATTAAACCAATAGCAGTATCTGAAATATTTTCAATTTATTTTTCCATCAAACCTATCTGGTCCACATCAACCATTAAACGTATTGTCAGTAAATTCGAGTCCAAAGTCATGGCAATAAATAATTGTAAATATTTAACTCAGAAGATCGAAAATAGATTAAAAAAAAGGAACTGAACTTTTAATATTTTAGTGTGGAGAAATAAAATGAAATAAAATACAATATATTTTTTTTTAATAATAGAGAATTACATAAAAGCATTAATTAATCAAATGCTCAAACCACCCCCCATTAACAGCTTAACAATATCCCAACCGATCATAAAATTCATTTCTAACGTTGCTAAGTTAATATTGCGAAATTTTATTACATTCTAACAAAATAGCGTTTTGTAGGTGGTTTAGATTCTCAAATTTTACACTTTTATAAATGACACTTTTTAAGTGACCCCACAGAAAGAAGTCATTCGGTGAAAGATCAGGTGACCTGGCTGGCCAAAGTATCCGGTACCGTGGAGCAATAACATTGCCGTTAAAAGCATTTTCCAGGTACTCTCTAACCATATGGGCATTATGGGCGGGGCAACCATCCATTTGGTACCAGATCATTTGATCTTCCCGAACAACTTCTTCCAAGGCGGGTCAAATTTGATTTTGAAATAAGTCCAAATAGGTTTCTGCTGTCAGGTTATAGTCCAGAAAAAAGGGTTCAATAATATGGTTTCCGATAATGCCAACTAATACATTTTTTTTTTGGGACATTGTGTAAGAGTATGAACAAAACAAAGTTCATTTTTTTGGCTCCAAAACCGGCAATTCTGAACATTTGGTTAATTGTTGAGGGTAAATGTACATTTTAAAAAATTCCTATCGTTATTTGCTCTTTCCATCATTTCAAAACAAAATGCCATTCTTCTCTCTTCATCTCCTTCCTGCAGCTCTTGATGTTTTTCGAATTTATACGAATAATATTTGTATTTTTTCAAAGTGCGCGGTACCGTTGTATGATGTTTATTTACTTTTTGCCCAAGAACCCTCGTATTAACAATTTTGTTTTCCTCCATACTCAGTAGAATATTAAGATCTCTGTTCTCTCTTTCTTCGGCTCTATTTTCGATATCCTGAGTTGAACATTTACAATTATTTATTACGGTACCTTTGAACTAAAACTTACTGACAATACGTTTAATAGTTGAAATGAACGGAATGGGCTTGGTGGGGAAATAAACTAAAACCTTCCAGATACTGCTTTAAAAATGTTTATGAATACTTTTTCGTCGATTGAAGAATTCATTTTTTTTTTCAAATACCGACTGTCACTGATTTATTAACACTTTTCCTTATGATTCGCTTATTAAGTTTTTTTTAAACTTGGAACGAGGGCTTGTCAGATTGGTCTCTTCAAAAAGTTATTTTACATTTTTTCTGTAAAATGTACAGGGGAGCCAATAATTGATCCCTTTAAAATTTACATGGGATTTCCTATGTTTCGCTCGGCGAAGAACCGTATATTAATAATAAATGATTTGTTTTTGAAAATTTTACCACCTTGTATTTCAAAAGTTAAGACATTTAGGACTTACGTTCATAAGAAGTTTTCTTCTAACATGGACCCAAAAATCGCCCCCTTAAATATTGACATTTAATTAGAAGCCACTCTGTATAGTGTTTAACTTAGAAATTTATAGGTATAAGAGTTATTGTAAAGATGATTAAAGCTCACGTAGTAAAATAAAATAAACATTTATTTATTTGTCTTTAATTTATTATAAATTCCCATGCTTTTTTTAAAAATGGCATACCTACTCATCTTAAAGTGTTTTAAATTTATGTTTCTTTAATAAGAAAATACTCAGGTATTTCAATAAAAAGTTTTTTCGTTAACCTAGCAAAGTAATCAAAAAGATAAACCCAAAAAAGTAGATTTAACATAGGTAAACAACAGAATTCTCGACAACAAAATAAATTAACTTGTACATGTAATAAAATACCTTACCAAGAACAAAAATAATTTAATTGCATATTCCAGGAACAAAAGCGTTAAAAGATTTTTAACGTACTTTTTATGAATATTATGTTCATTTAAATATCTAAGCCTGTATAACCTAAGCTGTGTGTAAAAATAAATTAAAAAATAGTTTTTTTTATATATTTTTTATTTACCTAATTTAAATTGTTTTATTAATTTAAAATGTCATATATTTTTTGTATAAAATTAAGCCCATTTCCAAAGTTATTAAATTGATTTAAAAATTGTCTTGCCTATAACTTAGGTATTTTAAAATAATTTAAGCTAAAAAGAAAATGTAAGAAAAATAAAATTAAAAATTAATGTTCAGCGTTTAGCTGACTAAAACTGAAACCAAAGTTAAACCACATGGTAAACTCTCCTTTCTCTATTGGCAGTCTTGCGCAATCGCCATTTTTTCTGAATAATAGTCTCGAGTATCTTCTTTCGTCTGAGCTTAAAACCTTGACGTTCTTCTTTTTCTTCTTCTAACCACTAAAAGTGCAATATTAGTTGAGCGTGCAAAAAACTAACAATGTAATAAAACATATTTTTTGCAAATTTAGTGGATAAAAGTACGTGACAGAATGATTTAAAAGTAGAGCTGGTAATAATATGTACTGGACAGGGCGAATTTACCTATGGGCGCGGCAATGCCGGGCCAAATGTAAGGCCCCCGAAGCCCCGACCCCTAAGGTGGTAAAAAATTATTTACGAAAAAGTTTAAACGTTTAACGAAAGGCATTATTAGCCTAGTATGGGTCAAATATCCAAGAAATAAAAAATATTTATTTTTTATGTTCCTTAAAAATCATAATTTATTAATGTAATAATAGCAGAGTGTGGGGAAAAAAGTTATTTGACCTCGAATTTTTTTTTGTACAGTTTCAATTTTTATGAAAACTTGAATTGTTGCTATTACCCTCTAGAGTCTAGATCAAAGCTTATATATTCTTAAGGTGTGCTTCTTATTTTTAGGAGGTAAAACCACCTCTTATGTAAAAAATTAAAAAACCATTGAAATAGACATTTTAAAAAACACTTTTTATTTATGAATAAATCAGAATTTGCACTTGATTGCACGAACACGATGACAAGTAATAACCACTGACAGTAGTGCCGTATTAACAGTAGTGCCGTATTGCCGTATTGACACTCAATTGTTTGTCATTCATGGCCTCACTATGTTAGATTGACTTTTTGTCATTTGTAAAAAAATATCCAAATATCGAAATTTATACTGGTTCAAATTTTCTTCCGAATATCCCACGAGCTTAAATTACTTACCGGAAATTTTTCTTCGGTCACACAATTTTCAAAATATTCGTGATCTCAAAAAAATTTCCGGTAATAATTTATGCACTAGGGATATTATAAGTGAAAATTTTACCACCTTGTATTTCAAAAGTTAAGACATTTAGGACTTACGTTCATAAGAAGTTTTCTTCCTAACATGGACCCAAAAATCGCCCCCTTAAATATTGACATTTAATTAGAAACCACTCTGTATAGTGTTTAACTTAGAAATTTATAGGTATAAGAGTTATTGTAAAGATGATTAAAGCTCACGTAGTAAAATAAAATAAAGATTTATTTATTTGTCTTTAATTTATTATAAATTCCCAACTTTTGTAAAATTACCTACTCATCTTAAAGTGTTTTAAATTTATGTTTCTTTAATAATAAAATACTCAGGTATTTCAATAAAAAGTTTTATCGTTAACGGAGCAAAGTAATCAAAAAGATAAACCCAAAAAAGTAGATTTAACATAGGTAAACAACAGAATTCTCGACAACAAAATAAATTAACTTGTACCAAGAACAAAAATAATTTAATTGCATATTCCAGGAACAAAAGCATTAAAAGATTTTTAACGTACTTTTTATGAATATTATGTTCATTAAAATATCTAAGCCTGTATAACCTAAGCTGTGTGTAAAAATAAATTAAAAAATAGTTTTTTTTTATTTTTTTATTTACCTAATTTAAATTGTTTTATTAATTTAAAATGTCATATATTTTTTGTATAAAATTAAGCCCATTTCCAAAGTTATTAAATTGATTTAAAAAATTGTCTTGCCTATAACTTAGGTATTTTAAAATAATTTAAGCTAGAAAGAAAAATGTAAGAAAAATAAAATTAAAAAATTAATGTTCAGCGTTTAGCTGACTTGTAAACGCTGAAACCAAGTAAACCACATGGTAAACTCTCCTTTCTCTATTGGCAGTCTTGCGCAATCGCCATTTTTTCTGGATAATAGTCTCGAGTATCTTCATTTCTTCTTCTAACCACTAAAAGTGCAATATTAGTTGAGCGTGCAAAAAACTAACAATGTAATAAAACATATTTTTTTGCAAATTTAGTGGATAAAAGTACGTGACAGAATGATTTAAAAGTAGAGCTGGTAATATATATGTACTGGACAGGGCCGAATTTACCTATGGGCGCACGGGGCGAATGCCCGGGGCCCCAAATGAAAAGGAGCCCCCGAAGGGGGCCCCGACCACCGTAGGGTGGTAAAAAATTATTTTGCGAAAAAGTTTAAACGTTTAACGAAAGGCATGTATTAGCCTAGTATGGGTCAAATATCCAAGAAATAAAAAATATTTATTTTTTTATGTTCCTTAAAAATCATAATTTATTATTGTAATAATAGCAGAGTGTGTGGGGAGAAAAAAGTTATTTGACCTCCGAATTTTTTTTTGTACAGTTTCAATTTTTATGAAAACTTGGAATTAAGTTGCTATTACCCTCTAGAGTCTAGATCAAAGCTTATATATTCTTAAGGTGTGCTTCTTATTTTTAGGAGGTAAAACCACCTCTTATGTAAAAAATTAAAAAACCATTGAAATAGACATTATGTATGTATGTATGTATGTATGTATGTAGGTATATTTTACATTATATTTGCAACGTTTCAAACCTTAGTAACAAAATTACATTAAAAAAATGTTTTTTAACGCTTATATTGTAGAATTTTTTAACAGTTTACGGTATAAAACATATTTAACTACAATTACTTAACCCTTAATGAACCACCCCTCATAAAATTTACAAAAAAAATATTTTTGACGAATTAAATTGATTTAATGATACATAATTATAGTCTCGGAAATGAAGCTAAAAAAGTGGCAAAACCTCGCAATTTTTTTCTCTGCATTGTGGCATAAAAATTTGGAATTAGGCGCTTCTAACCCTCTACTTCAAATTCTATTTTATGCTGATGTGCGCTGTTTGTTTTTAAGAGTAATAACTACCCCTAATTGTCAAAATTTATAAAATAAAATAACATTTTAAACCTTAAGATGGGTAAAAGTTGGTTTGGATTAGTTGAATAATAAATAAAAGTAAAAAAAAATATTTACCTTAAAAAAATGATTCATTTATCATAGTGATTTAATTTTAGAAGGCTGCCGCTTAAAAAATGTACTAATTTCATTTTGCAACTTTTCGATCCTCATATATGAAACCCAATTTTTAGTTTAATTAAAAAAAAAAAAGATTAACAAAAAAACTTAACAGCTTGACAGATTTAATAATTAAAAATATTACTTCCTGACACTTTATCAATTTTAATATTTGGCAAATTTTTAATCCTTAAAAACCACCCCTTACAACAGTGCAATTTTTATAAACCAATATAATAAATATATATGAATGGGTAAAAAAATAGAATTACATATGAAAATTATACTGGTAAAAGTATAAAGTATACCAGTTATATAGAATATTATGCAGATTATGCTCCGAAGTGGGCTATTCGAATTTTTCGAAAAAAAAAATGGTTTTTTAAACATAGCTCCTTTAGTTTTAATGATAGAAAGTTTTTTTAAAAAATATTTTATAGGGTTTTTTAAGAGTTTTAAGGCTATGTAAATTAAATCCTTTTAAATCTCTTAGTTTTAAAATGGGATAAGTTTAAAGGGTTTAAATAAGGTGGTGCTCGCTCGTAAACAAAGGCTTTAAACGGTCATATCTCGCCAAATATTTTTTGTACAGAAAAATCCAAGTTATTAGAAATCTTTGTAATCAAAAAAGCTACAAGTCGGTACTATAGCATTTTTTCGTAACTCCAGTATTGTTGAAGTTAATTTCAAGAGAATGGCAATTTTTACGAAATTGCGGAAAATTGTTTTTTAATTTAAGCTCCATTTTTTTTTAAATTAAGCCCTTTAAATTGGTTAAACTTCTAAGGTATATTAATAATACATATATAAAAAGAATCGCAAAACAATAAGGATCAATTTTAATTAGGAGAAGAATTAGGCGATTGTTTGTAATGATCTTTTCGTAGAAAAAAGTATTCTATAACATGTTACTATGTTCCAATTTTTCGAATCATTCAATTAAATTTAAATGTTTCATATGCAAGCTGTATTATATTGTTATAATACTATATTGTTTGTATAAACGTTACTGGGGGTAGGGGCCCATTCACGAATTCGCCCGGGGCCCCATAGGTCCAAAGTTTGGCCCTGGTACTGGATGTCAAGTTACACTATTACACCCACCTTAAATATTTTATTTCTTATCGTTTGAAATAAAATAAAATATCTATATGTTGGGTTAATTTTGTGGTTTTTAAATCTGTAATCAGATTTTAATTATCTCCTTAGATATACAGTGTACGACAAAAAGTATGATTTTTTAAATGAATATATATTTCAACTGGCTTTAATGCCAATATATTGTGTCTGTCCCTAATGGTTTTAAAAATATGGGAATCCAAATCTGAAAAATAATTTTTAATTGTCATTATATCTACTCTATTTTATTCGATAAAAAATAAAAAAAGTTGAGGTGGGTGTAAATAAATAGCTTGACATCCGGTACATAAGTATGAACCATCCTTTCTTTTGCATCATCCTGTTAGTTACTTTAATCCACCGAATATAAAATAAAATATTTTATATTATTTTACTACTTTTTTAGCCGTTACAGTAGGTAAGAATAAATAGTTCGTTGTAAGTAATATTTAGTTCAATTTAAACTTTGTACACCCTATATGACTGTTTAAATAACTCAAACCTAAGAAACTCATTATGAGGTCAAAAGTGCAAGAAAATAATATAACTTAAACTGTTTAGATTTTTATAGTATTTTATTTATCTTAAATATGCTTGTATTGGCACACTACTTTGGTGTATGATTTGGAACACCCTGTATATACTTTGCAGACCGGCTAACTTTAAAACTTAATTACATCTTCTAAATGTACGTATTTTTAATCAAATAACTTAAATTTCCACCTATAGTTCATGTTTTCTAAAATCGGCTTAAGTTAAGTAACATAATGTGATTTTTAATATTTTTCACTGTCGTATCTTTAAGCGGGGATATTCAGTTTAGGACAAAAAGATTACGTGTAGCACCAAAAGCGAAAATCTGGAAGCAATTCCGATATTACTGTTTAATTCCTCATGCCCAAAACCCCTTTAATAACAAATTTTGTAAACGCAGCTTCAGCGGATTTAAAGATAGGTAGTTAAACGTTGAGATTCTTTTAACTAAAAATGTAGTGTATTATATCTCAATCACTAGTAGAGATAGAATATTGAAAATTTGGGATCTTATTGAATTTAGCCCTCTAGATTACGTGTAGAGCAAAACTAGAAAATCCAGCATATTTAGAAACCCCCAGCTAACAATTTTAGAATTGCAGCCGTTTTAAAGATATTTAAGCGCTGCTGTACGTTTTAATAAAATGCGGTGTTGAGATATTTTAGCAACTATTAGAGATAGAATTTTTAAAACTTAGGATCTCAATAAATTTGGCACGCCGAAATTTGAAATAGAAAAATATTACCTGCAGCGTAAAACTGGGAAATCTGGCAACAGTGCCGGTATCACTGTTTAATTCCGCATACCTAAAAACCCCCAGATATCAAATTTCTTAATCGCAGCTTTAGCTGTTTTACAGATATGTTTAGGTTATAGAACTTTTCACTAATCCAGTATGTGGCTATTTTTAAGCAAATTGGTGTCATTTTTGACAGATTTCGTTATATTAACAAAGAATAGCTTAAACCAATGAGCTGTTAGTTTAACTGGAAAAAGCATCGATTTGGCATAAGCGTGGCATTATAACCGCACATTCTAAGGTTCTGCCTAGCTTTGAATGAACCTCTGTACTCGAAACAATGAAATCCACCAAAACCTGGGAAAATGGTTACTACAGATACTATTTTGTCGTAAAGCGTGGCTGCCAAGTATCTTTCTGTTTTATTTACGTGATAGTATATTATGATTAAATTTTACTTAATTTATTCCTTAAATTACATCAAAATAAGCTCTACTATTGTATTTTAAACTGTGAATAATATTTGTTATATTTATAACTATAAAGTATAATACAGAAAAGTAATGATGTCAAAATACTATTTTCTTTTTGGATAGCTACTAATAAAGGCGCGACAACGTGACAACAGCGGATTTTCCTAGAAGCGTACTTCCGCCACCTTCTGCTTCGCTCGACAGATGACACATTCAATATGGCGTTTTAGTCTAAATGTTTTTTGTTGTTGGGGTAATTTTTGTGACAATTCTATAAATTTCAGTTTTGTGTAAGTACTTTTATTAAATTAAAATGGTAAGGCAGTGCCAAGTTTGTAAAGTGACGGATATGATTCCAGGATTATGATTTTACAAGTAAGTACAAACTATGCTTGTACCATTCTATCGCCAATAATAAACAAAAACATGTCGGGCGCAACACTCGATTGCGTTTATGAATGAAATGCTTTCTCTATCTATGATGTTAGCTCACTAGTTTAAACCGATATTAAATTAATTTATAATATGCATAGATTTTTTAACTTATTGTATAAAAATATGTTTAAGCATCATTTTTATCCGTATTACATTTTTAACATGTGTCAAATAAACTTGACACCTGACGCGTATAATACGCGATTTATTTTATTTTATTTTTTAGTTAAAAGAAGCAAGATCCCGTAGATATTAAAAAAGCAGTATATTATATTTCTTGTTTTGTCTTTTCCCCATGAAATATTAATATCAATATTTAAATTGCTTTAGCATAAATTGAGATTATATTTTTATGCGTGTAACGCAGAAATGTTAAATTTTCCGCCTTGTCGTGTTACGTGTCTGTATGAATATGTTTAAATAATAATGAAAGCCGAAACAGGGGAAAAGTTATACCGTTTAAATTTGATATACAAGATTGAATTTTTTTACGTCATGCTAAAGAAAGAAATACACAAGATTTACAAAAAAATAGTTAGGAAAGTTTTATATTCGAATTAAAATGTTCGTCAAATGAAGCTATTAAATGAGTAATTAAATTCCACTGCGTTACACAATCACAAAGATCTGACTCACAGCAAAAGAATTTTTGCAGTTCTATTTTAGTTTCTACAAGGTAATTTTTAATATTTTTTAAAAATATTAAAAGTAAGAAAACTAGAAATACTGCAAAATTTTAATATTATTTGTTTTTAGAACCTATCCACTAAATGATTTTCGTTTTCTTTAAAAATTATACAGGGGGTCTCAGAAGTAATGGGAGATACAGACAACAGTGGATCCCTTGGGTCGAAGTAATGCAATTAACATAAACTTGCCTTATAACAACGATGATAATCACTAAGAGACAGGGTGTCAAACTTTTAATTTTGTCTTCGTTTTTTTTTTAATAATTTCTTAACTTTAAGACATAGGGGTACAACATTGGGGATTTGGGGGTTCTTTAAATTCAAGTTCGGCCATACTTTTGATGTTGCTAGTAAAAGGCGCCAGCTACGGCCTACCCTACTTGTTTTAGATGGCATAACTTTTTTTAAGCTTTAAAATATTGACTGCTTAGATAAAAATAGAATACCTCATTTGGGTCTCTAGGAGCAACTGTATTCGAGATAAACGCATTTAAAAGGACACCGCAATTCCCATGGAAAATGGGTTTAAACCAATTGTTTTTAAACTTTGCAAAGTAAGAATTCTTAACACCCTGATCAAAAGTCTCCACGGGCACAAAATCCAAAAACCCCTCTAAATCTTAACATAGCTGGAGAACATAAATCTTCTTTATAAGTCATCCTGTTAATCATTGCTTATCGCTTGCATTTTGTAAAGTATATTGGTGCTTATTTTAAATATATATATTTTTTTTAAATTTAAAATCAGCATTCAAAAACTTAATTTATATTTTAAAATCTGCAGCTGTTATTTAACAGAAAAGAATTTATTGCTAATTAAATTTTTAATAACTTTTTTTAAAACTATTATAAAAATAAATTAAAATAACATATTTTTTAGTTTCTGTATTTGCAACATTATTACCTTTTAAAACAATACACTTCTTAACAATTCTTCTTAAACGTACATTTACTTTTCTTAAAGTTGGGGGAGCAATTTCCTGACAGAAAACTACAAGAAAAAAATAGTTCTAGTTAGTCAATAAATAAGTTCCCAAACTTTAAGAATTTCTAAAAAGTGTATTGTTTTAGAAGGTAGTTATGTTAAAAAGTACACAACTCTCAAATAATGTAATTTCTAATATTGATATAATAATTTTAAATAAAGCATTTATTAAAAAAGTGCTAAAATAAATATTTTTTTTCTGCTTAAATCAGCTCTTGAGATTTTAGAAATATGAATTAAGAGGTTTCTGGGGATGCTGATTTTAAATCTGACCGAAAAAAATATTTAAAATGAGACCTTATATACTTTTTCCAAAAATATTTTTCTTACCCCCAAGACCGCTCGCCAGTGGTAAATAAAAGTGTTCACTAAGTCAAATATTTCATTTTTCTAACATACAGTCATCACCAAAATTTAAAGAAAATCGCATTATTAATAACTAAGATAACAGGATGTACTCATGAAAAGCGGGACACACTGTATATTGTGCTTTTAATATTTTTTCAAGACTTAAAAATAACTTGATAAGTTTTAAATCATTTAAACAACCCAGACCAAAATCATACAATAAAGTCAAGAGGACTATTGACGAAATTAACGTTTTGACTAGTGTAGAATCAAATCTCTCTTCTTTTTGTAAAATGATTGAAAGTGAAATAGGTGTGAGAAAAAACTAAGAAGCAAAGAACCTTAGAAAAAAACATAGCTATACACCTTACAAAGAGTAAATCGTATTTACACCTTGGTGGACACAGAATACAAAATTTGATTTTGTAATTTATTTTAGCTCAAGTTTGAACAAATGCCAGTTATGCCAGATATGTATTATGTGCAGATAAAAAACATTTCTTTGCAATGGAATCTTCAGTAAACAAAATAAATGTGATTGATATGAAGTATGGAAAAAAAACACGAAATTTTTAAGAGACAAGAGCAAGAAAAATTTGAATTCAGTCTGGTTTGCTACATTTTAGGAACAAATATTACTTATCAAATATATGAGGATCTTTCCACAAACCGCTATTTAGCTATATTAAAAGAAGTTATTTCGCAACCAGTAGCTAATATTTAACCGTTTTTAAAAAATAATTTTCTCGAAACTCACAAACCTATGTTATGGCCAACCCGATCTATTCTGGACTTTTTTAAATCGGGCTATATGCGGAATAAGGTTTATAAAACCAGGCATCAAATGGTTAAGGAACTTCGTGCAGCCACAAGGCGGTCATTTCAGGTATTATAAAGAAAACCAGTAACAATTCCAAATGTCCTTAAGAAAATAACAAAAGTGTGCAAGTTGTGTGTGAGAGAAAATGGGAATAATTTTAAATATTATTCGTAAAAATAATTTGTAATTTTAAAAAGCATGAAAAAAAAATTGTTTTGTATATTTAGTATTAAATATTACAAAATTTTTAAAAACTCAGTTTTCAAATATTTCAAATGCCAAATTCGGCCTATGTTTAAAAGTTATGGCCTACTGTAAAGTTTGGCTTTTATTTTAAGACATTGTTAGCTTTTTGTTAGTGTCTAAAAATATCTATTGAGTATTATATATTTTTGGAAAGTTAAAAGATAGCACAATTAAATTAAATAAGGGTGATACAAAACGAAAAAAAAAATTAGTTAATAAATTAAAAACTAAATCATACAAAAAATATGCAACGACGTCACTGAACCCTACGTAAGAAACTGCATAAACAAATTTTTTACATTTTTTGTTTTGGTAAATAATGTTCGAGATACGTTATTTGCATAAGAATGCTAAATATTAAAATTTACCCTGTATCTCAAAAACTAAGAGGGCTATAAAAATTCTGTTTATGGCAATTATGTTTCTCAAAATCGCATCTCGTAATTTCTGCTAATAACGGAGATACTCATCAGATGTGTCGAACATGGAATCTACAGTAGGTTTGTTCCAGCAAGTCGAAAAACCGTCACCGAACGATCACGCTCATGCGTAGTGATTAAAGTGCGTTCCAACAGAGACGTGACGGTTATCGGACGATCCTGTTTGTGTACCAACAAAACTTGGGATCGTTTATGTTACGGTTTCAGAGCGGTAATTCCGATACATGTCTAAATTGAAAACTGTTTGGGTTGACTTGCGCATTGAGCATATTGGCACTGGATTTTTGATTTTTAACAGCTGTTTCATGTTTATTGTTTCATATTTCATCTTCATATGTTTACTGTTAAGGTAGGATTATGCAGAAAAGTTAAGTTAAGTTAAGTTAACAAAAATTAAGTTATGATAAATTAAGACATTTGTGTGAAAACATGCCAATCAGTTTAAAAATAACAATAAAATTTAGCATACATAGGGCAAGTCACTGTTAGTAGGGTTTTCGTGATTTCTATTTTATTGGTGCACTCTCTGGCAGCTGTCCGATAATTTGTTAACTTCTTAAATAAATATTTGTCTAAAAAATATATAATTTTGTTACATTTTTTTATAACTTATGATAACCTATTGCTCGCTTGTTTAATTATTCAGAAGCATTAATTTTTACACCTCCTAAGCACATCAATAAATTTAATTATCTTTAAAGATGAGTAACGATATTATGAGTGATATTTGCTAACTTTGATCACAAAAATAATAAGTAGAAAAGTAGGGTTATATTTTCAAAACAAAAAATTCAAAAACTTTTGACATGACAGTCCCGAAAACGATCCGCAAAGCGATCCAACGTTTGTTACTTTTCGTACCGTCACGAAACTATTTTAAGACCGCGCATGCGTCGAAGCGCACCAAAAAACAGTTCAAAAACGATTTCGAAACGATACCGGATGCTTGTTGGAACAAACCTAGTATAAGGTTTAAATTATTAACTTTAGATAGACCAAAGGACCATATGGCAGGATTAGAGTAACTTGTGTTTCACAAAATGACAGGTAGTAACCTTACAGAGACATTAAATTGTATTATGAACTTTTTTGCCATTTTACTTTTCTTATAGAGCAATTTTAGTTTGGGAAAAACTAAAGCTGCCTATAGTCCAGGAAACGAACCATTTTGCTTCGCAGTTTTTTCAAAATGCATAGAATGACTTGAAAATTTAACAGTAGGTACGGAATAGTCCAAGGATCAAAATCTATATCATGCCAAAGGGCGCCTTTACTTTGGGAGTAGTTGCCAAACTATCTCAGGGGTGTAATTCTTTTTTTAATTTTAACCACAGAAATTGATAAAAAAAATAATTTCTAAGCAAAATTTGTTCTATGCATTTTTTTGTGTGTAAAATTCATACATTTCGAGGTATTCGCGATCAAAAGTCGAAGTTTTTCGTCGATAAAATCAACGTTTTTAATCGGTTTTTTGGGGTTTCTAAAGGCAAATAACGCAAAATTTACGTATTTTTCAAGGAAAAATAATAATAACTTTTTTGAAACATTTGCAAAAACTTAAAAAAAAAGGTATATATCATAAAAGTTGAGTAAGTTATGATTAAAATCAGGATAGACCAAAATTTTTTGAGTGCAACAACCCCATAATAATTACCACCCAAATTAAAATGAGTCGTAGCACCCTTTTTCAATTCTCTTTATCTATGCATTATAAATGCATTTTAAAATTTAAACCGCTTTAAATTGCCTAATGTTGAAAAAAATGGAGCTGCAAGTGAAAATCAAATATCTGAATTTTAATAAAAAAATAATTTTTTCAAAAAAACAACTCGAAAACTAAGGGAGATACGTAAAAATTACTAAGATATCAAATTGTAGCTTTTTGAATTACAAATATTTTGCTTTGTTTTAATTTATTGCATGACCGGAAACGTTTAAAACGTGTGTGTATAGACGAGCACTACCTTGCTTCAGCCCTTTAAACTCACCCCTTTAAAAAAGTAAGGGATATATAGGACCTTATAATTTTAAAATAACCAACAAAATGGTTTTTTAAAAAACTTTTTATCACAAAAACTAAAGGAGTTATGCTTAAAAAACCAATTTTTGGAGCATTCTAAAAGCGATTCGAAGTATTTTTTTTAAACCGCGGTTTTGTATTTTTTCTGCATTGTAAGATTGTAAGGGGTGGGTTTTTGAGGATTTAAAAATCACAAAATTAAATTAGTAATACTTTTGAGCAGTCACATTTTTTAATTACGTCTGTGACAATATATTTATTTTTTCTAGGGTTAAATTTTTTTTTATTATATCATAATATGGGTTGATTTTCAAGGGTTGAAATATATTAAATAATGTTTTAAAAAATTAAATACTTATTCTACAAATTACGTAAGCCTAATTTTATGTTACTTAAACTTTAATATGAAAGTTTTGAAGGTTTTTGCAATATTGGGTATTTTTTACCCCTAAAAAATAAAAAGCTACCTTCAGTATAATGAAGATTTTGAAGAGAAGGGTAAGTTAAGCTTAATCCCAAATTTTCATGCAAAACTATGTGATTATATATACATTTTTTTGAAAAAATATTCTTTTTAAACATAATAAGGGTTGATTTTTAAGGCCTGAAATAATTTAAATAATGTTTCAAAGAAACAAAATACTACTTTTTCAACTTATTTGAGACAAATTTTACTCAACTTAAGCTTTTATGTATAGTTTTAAGCAATGAAGGGTAGTTTTCACCCCTAAAAAATAAAAAGCGCCCATCGGCATGATATATATTTTGAAGAGGAAGGTAAGTTAAGCTTAATCCCGAATGTTCATGCAAATCTATGCATTTTGAAAAAATTAAGAGGTTTTCAATTTTTTTTACTTCGTTTTCTGGACTACTACAACAAATTAGCTTTACCATTTACTACTTACAATTTATTGCATATTTATTTATTTTTAAAGTTAAGTTAAGAAAACTGTTTTGTTATACCTTTATTATCTAAAGTTAAATAAAAATTTAACAACCTAAATTGTAATTGGAAGGAAGTTTTCTAAAACAAAGTTCAAAAGGGGTAATCGATTATTTGCTTTTAAATAATTTAGAACTATCGGTTGCACTTCGCTGACTGCTTTGCTTTTGACTTAAATATTATATAAAGCGGTATTTAAGTTGCAATCAGCTTTTACAAGTTTTAACGGTGTATTTTTTTGTCAGTTTTAGGAAGTTTTAAAGTATTACAGTATAAAGATATATACGCAGGTTGACTTAGAACTTATCTTTAAAATTCTAATGCTACGTTGACTATAAATATTTTTGACTATTTACGAAATAAAATTTAAAAATATTTTTTAAAAGACCTTAATAATATTTTTTAAAAAAGGTTTTGCGACTGAAGTAAGCTGTTTTCCGTAAATTTAAAATTAAAATGTAAAACGAATTCTGTTTCGCATTGCCGATATGCTTTAAATGATTTGTTGGCATTTAAACAGTGAATATTAACGTTTAAAATTTTTGTAGTATATTTTGTTTTAAAGTTGTTTATTTATTTTATTTAATTTTTAAAAGCTAAGTACTAGATACCGTGGGTGCTGGATTGATAGATATTTGAACCATTCTTCAACATATCCGGCAACGATGTCTAAGTACTTACATAAATATGAAAATATTGCGTTTCACGGTAACCTTTAGACAACGTGATAGTGCTAACATAAACATTATACACTTTATTTTTATCTTTAAACTACCAGCAAAACAATTGAGTTACCACTATGGACGCCCAGTCCCTTTGTATAAATACTATTTGCCGAAAGAATTATATTAGAATATTTAATTTTTACCTGCTGAGGTACCTCTCAGAGTTGCCGTTTTGACTTACTATCTATTTAAAGCGAGGCTCCCTCCACATATTTATGTTGAAACAACACCGCTTTTTGCACAATATTAGTCGAGGAGACGAAGAATGCAGATGAATTTTTTGGGAAGATGGATTTAAAGCGGTTTTTGGATTGATTCTATGAAAACCCAAAAATTTTTAAACAAGTTAAATTACGGGAAAATTTAGTTGTGCATTAGAAAAATAACTTTTAGAATGCATGTTATAGTTTGTAATTAGAAAAAAATTAAATTGTAAACTTAAAAAATGCATTTTTAATATACAAATCCAGTTTTTCATTTCCCATTATTTAAATTTGTTTATTAAGTTTGTAGCCGTTCATACGAATCAAAACAAAAAACCGCATACAAACCAATCTGCAAAAAATCCCTTGAAAGGGAATTTGAGTTAGTGAATAAATACAAAGTTAAAATAAAATAACATTAGAGTTTTTGTTAATTTAACTTTTTTATGTAAACCAAAGGGTAATAATTGTGCAATTGGGCAATTTAATATGAAATGTAAATACCGAGTGTTTCAAAAGTCCAAGGAACAAAATTTTCTTGGTTGGCAGTGAGCCCAATTGCAAAAGGGCTAAAAATATTTAAAAATTACTAAAAATAATATAAACAAAAAAGGTCCCAAATTTTTTTAAAAAGCAGACTTTTGAGCAATCTTATACAATAAAAATAATCGTCACATCAGCTCTTTTATATTTATTGTACTTTTATTATAAAACTTTATTTACGTAGTATAAGGGTTGTGGGTCTAAATTGATAGTTTTTTTAGCAAACCTATGTATTTATTAAGAACAAAAAAACAATTATGTATTCTAAAATTTTGGGTAATTGTTTAAAATCAGGACCCCTTTTTTGGGATGAAAATAACATGAATATTTTTTTTAATTTGACAAATATTTTTATTTTTTAAGTTTATCGAAAATAAAGTCACAAAAAAAAATAAAATGTTAATTTTTCGATTAAAACGTTTTTTGATTTTTTTTTTTTGTTAAACTAAAATTGATATTTAAAAAAATGAAATATTTGTCTTTACACGTGGAATATGAAACACATTAAGAAATTCGAAACTTAAATGAATGCATTTTATTTTCAAAATAAATAAAAAAATTTCTATAAAATTTAAAAGATTTTTTTTTTGTAAATTGAGAACGGGAGCAGATACGATTTCAATTCAAACTGGATTTTGCAAAAACAGGAGACGAATCCCCGCCCCGTTACCTTTCACATTTTTATTAATCTTACTCATGTTTGGGGACCGTGCATAGTAAAAAAACCCATTATTTAAGCAGGAATATAAAATATATTTATACCAGACACGTGGGTTTTGGTATAAATTGATATTACTTAAACTAATTAAAGATATAATTTTTTAACAAATGTTAATAATAATAACAACTTAAATTTTGTTTTATAAATACTAACTTTTTCTTAAGTAACAAATAATTTAAAAAATATTGGGAACCCCTTGGATACGTCAAAAGACCCGACGAAATATCATTATTTTTGAAAATAACATTTAATGTGTCAAAAACGGATCAAGTCCCTGGACCCAAATTTTTTGTGAAGTTTTTTGATTTGGGAAAAAAATTATGTTTATTTTACATTATTATTATTATTATTGGATTGTTTTGACGAATGCTTTAGATACACATAATTGTTGCCACAAATCAGAAAACTTTACAAAAAATTTGGGTTTAGCGACTTGATGCGTTTATGCACACATTAAATGGTTTTTATATATAAAAGGAACAATTTCCTGCCAATTCCACCCTTAATCCTCCTATTAATCTTCCTCTTTCAACAGTTACCCCTGTTCCTCATAAAATGTCCGATATCATTTTTAAAGTCAAACAGATCAAGCGTATTATTTCTTTTCTTAATACTAAAAAATCGTTGAAGCTGGATGGCATACCAGTAATCGTCTTAAAAAAATTTGCTCCCGAGCTTGCACCCACCCTAACTTGCCTCTTTCAACACGGGCATTTTTCCGAAGAGCTAGAAAGCTGCACGTGTGCATCCTGTCCCCAAGAAAGGATGCAAAACTCTGCTTTCTATCTATAGACCTATATCTTTCTTTCTGTTGTTAGCAAAGTAATGGAAAAATTTAATAAATCCCAAATCTTGAAGTATCTGAAAACACACAAGTTCTTACATGACATACTGTATGGATTCCGTCATAGAAGATCCACAGATGATCTTCATTTTATTGTCTCACATAACTTGAACAAGTTCCTTAAGTTTCTTGGTAATTTCCAGATCGTTGCTTCTGACACATCCAAAGTTTTCGATCAGGTCTGGCATGATGAGCTTCTTAACAAACTTCCTTCTTACGGTCTTCCGCCTAGGCTTTGCTCTTGGCTCTCCAGTTTCCTTTTTATTCGACGTATATTACTTATTGTAGATGGTCTTCCAGCTTTTACCAAATTAACACTGGGGTGCCCCAGGGCTCGGTACTTGCACCCATTCTGTTTCTTCTACACATTAACTATCTTTTCTCTTTTACAATTAATTCCATTCATAGTTTTGCTGACGATAGTACCCTCCACTCTAACATTCAAATTCTCAAGCCAGTCAATAAGCCTATCTTGAATTTTGGCGCCAAAAATCTTGTTCAGCTTAATTCCTCCAAAACACAGGCATGTTCACTGTCGCAAAAAAAGTTTGCCAATTCTTATCCGTTACATATGAGCGGCCCAGTTCTGCAGAACAAAGAGTTGTTTATTCTTGTCGGCATTACTTTTGAGAATAACCTCAACTGGCACACACATTACATCCCTTGCCTCAGCAGCTTTAAAAAAGCTTGGATTGTTCTTTCGAGCCAGAATGTATTTCTCTTCTTCCAATCTGTATACTTAGTATGTATCCCAAATCAGACCCCCTTGAAATATTATTCTCATGTCCGGGGAATGGTGTCTCCTACAAAAATTAGCATTCTGGACTCCATTTAAAGAAGAGCTGTTTGTCTTATTAATGCACCACGCTTACAGAAAAGCTTGCCCACCGGCAAGCTGTAGAGGATCTGTCGCTCTTCTATAGGTGTTCTCACGGCTTCTGCTCAAAGAAATTGGCCAGTATAATTCCTCCTCTGGCAGCTTCCAACAGAGTAACACGTAGTGCAACTTTTATGCATCCTTTTACTACAGTTTAACTAGAGAGGCCCCGAACTTCCCGCTTTCTTCGTTCCTTCATCCCTAGAGTGTCCAGACTATTGAACCTGCTTCCCGCAGAAGTTTTTCATTCTTCACCCAGTCTTTAAATATTATATGTGAACAAACTTCCTTTCACCACACTTAAGATATCCGTCAGTACTTAGGCCTTAGCCTTCTCGGACTATCCAAAGATAAAAAATATATAGATTATCAACTCAGCACTATATCTGATATTGTACATTGGTTAAAAACTAAAGGGTTTTTTTAAACTAGTAACGACCAGCTTTAAATTAAATGCTGCTTTATTCAATTTTTAAGAGACGCAATCAGGGACAAAGAATTCAACCGAGTGAAACCAATAGTTCTAAGTTATTCAGAGGCAAATAATCGATTACCGAACTGTATTTGTTTTACAAACCTTTCCTGCGATAACGCTTTAGCTTGTTAAATTTAAAGTTACAATAAAAGAAAGTATTAGTATCTTGGCTTGGTTAAATATTTAAGATAATGAGTTTTTAGGTCAAAATATTGGACCAGAGATCTTGGAAGTTAATTGTTAGAAACATATTTAATTTTTAACAAATAGATGCAAATATATTAAAAAAGAAAAGCACTCATTAAAGTCTCGGATTTAAATATTTATAAGAAAGTAAGTTACTAAAAAATTATATATTAAAACAGTACGATTTAAGAGTTCCATTAATGTTAAATCGTGTTAAAAATGTTAAAATAAGGCTTTAGCCTAAAAAATGACCAACAGAAAGTCAGTCAAATATTATTAACCTTATAATATTAAACACCAATAAACTTTATTAAAAAATCATTATGGGTCAAAATAGCTCCTTTCAAATATACACATATTGCTCTTGATCAAAAGTCGTGCCGCACGACCTCCTATCCCTTGTAGGGAACTAACTGCACTCACAATCAGTGCGAAACTTTTTCTTTAATAATTTTTGCTATAAGTCAAAAGGGTAAATGATATAAGCCCAAAAAATCTACATTTTTACCAACAAGTTAAAGTATTGGGAGTCTTGAGAATGTACCAAACGATATTTTACTAACCAAAATTAACTTGTACTAAAAGTTGCTGCAGTTATGGGTTTATTGGTTTTAGACAACTTTTAATATTATTAAAGATTTTTAAATTGTAATTCTAGTTAAAATTTTAAACACAAAATGTAAAATACCACAATTAGTGCTCACAACATTTTGTTTTTATTAATAAATTTTTATAGAAATTATATTGCCCTTTGTCCGGTAAATATAAATCGTCAACGTATTATTGCAGCAACTTTTAGCATGAGTTTTTTATGGTTATCTATTGGTACAATCATACATTTTTTCATTTTACCGTTTGATGATTGTAGATTTTTCGGCTAATACCTTTTTGTCAAATCTACTGGACATTGCTTTTACAACTTATAGCAAAAATCAATGGAGAAAAAGTTTCGCACTGGTGTGGAACTAAGGCAGATTTTGAAAACCGTTGGTTAACGTAGGACAGGATTTAATTATCCATAAAACAATTAAAGAAACTAAACGGTGGTATATTATTTTATTTTACTGTCTAAATTGTTTTTGGTAACTATTTTAAAGTTGCCTCACTACCTGTTTCTATAATTGCGGTATTGTGTACAATTTAAATAATTATTTTTATTATATTTTTTAAAAAGATTTTTCTGTGCCAAAATTACTTGCGTTTAGTTTAGAGAATAAAATAAGTTTTCAGAAAAAAAAACAAATACCTACTTGATAAACCACGTTTATAATCTTGATCTGGAAAAGGGCCTATCCAAAAGAACGATGGAAGATCAACTCAGACAAAGTAGGAAAAGACTTCGCATAACAGTGGGTTGCTAACAGGCACGATAACCTAAGAGTACACCCACACAACATAGGCTCATACAATGGGTCAAGTTACAGAATGTGCGACGAGGGGGAAGAAACAATCTACCATATCCTGTGCGAATGTGAAGCATTAAATCACAGAAGACAGGCATTATTTGGGTAACCGAAAATAAGCCCACAGGAATATATCAACCACCCAGTCTCGGGGTTATACAGACTTGTAGAAGGAACAACACTAATGGGAGGATTGGTGTAAAAGGAAAATGAAAGATTAGGCACAAAAAGCCCAGGAAGCTCCGCTGCCTCTGGTAGTGAATCAAGACGGCTCCCAGAGAAGAAGAAGAAAGAAGAAATAATTTTTTTGATCTCTTATTATGATAAATAATTACAAAAATCAAAAGAATTTTCTGCCGCTTACCTTCATGTCACTGAAAATATTTATAATTGCTAAGTAATGTAAAATCATAGGTGATGCTCTTGTTGTATCTTAGGTTAATTTAAACTTGTAGAGCGTCATTTCATCGAAGAAAAAAATGAGTATGCGCTGATCATTTATTGATAGGTTTTACAGGATGACTGTAATTTATTGACTACAAAATAGTCCTTTAAAGTGCAAAAAGAGCCGCCACCTTGGAACAATTTTAGTTAGTATATTATCTAATTGATATATACGCGATAAATAAACTTATGAAAACTTTAATTTTGCATACCAAGTAAGATTGTTCAAAATTATCTATTTTTTTTTAACAAAAGCCAAGATTAGGCTTGGCTATTAGGACGACAGACAGATAGACCTACACGTATGCAGATTATTTCTTGTCATATTCTAGGTCTATTTTTTAGTTAACTTTAAAAGATGTCACTTTCATGAAAAATTTTATTCTTTACAAAAGAGCTTATTTTTGCCAGAAATCACAGATATTTAGATAATTAGAAATTTTAAAAAAAAGACAAATTGTCCCCTTTCTAAAAACACAAGTCTGGATTTATTAGCAATTTGTATTTTTTTTATTATTTAGGCACCAAAGAACAATAATCAGTCTTACGAATTTGTATCTTATTCAAAGAGGTAGTCAAAAGCCTATTGTCGTTTTACTTGTTCTTGATTTAAAGTAGACCACTTTGGTAAGAAGTTTCTAAAAGAAATCTTTAAGATTGTCCTAAGAAAGAAAAACAAAAACAAATTCTAAAAGCTAAATCTTTTTTTATACAAAATTTATAAATTTTCACGGTTTAATTTGACTACAACTCTATGTATATGAGTACTAATTTAGTACAAACCTATAGTCCTATAGTCGAATTCGTCTAAAAACGATATTTCAAAATAATATTTTTTCATCTTAACCGTACCTTTCACCAATATAATCTTATTATACCGTTCCATTCACACCTTAAAGGCAAATTGGAGCATATTTTCGTCTATTTCGCGAGCGCTGCTGCCCATAAAAATGCAAATAAAACGCAAGGAATCGGCCCTTTGAGACGCATCACTTAATTCGAAATCCATTACGCGGCGATATTATTCAAGACTGGGGCCTGGCTTTTTTACACCGCGGCTCCGGATCAAACATTAAACTTAATTGAATTTCCGTCGCTTTCCTTTTAGAATTTTCAAATTGACTTGGAAATGACCGGGAGCTGGAAGAAAAGTATCTGTGAAGCTTGGAAGTATTTTTCATTTGACAGCAAAAAATGCACACCGATTTAAGTACAAGCCAACGTTCTTTATTTAAGCTTTTTCTTTTATACCCAGTCAAGTGTTTGTTTTAACTAACCACCAACGCTATTACCAATAATTTATTTTTGATAATTCATGCTAAACTTTTTAAGGCAAACAGTTAGTATAAAATTGGGGGTAAAACTGCAATTTGATTTTGTCAAACGAAAAATTTTCTTTTTACAAAATAAAAGCACTATTAAATAAAAATACTAATTACTATACTTTAATAAACCGTCAGCCCATCAAAGAAAAAGGGATCAATCGTATCGAGTATGTTCTTTTAAGTTGAGCATATTGACAATGCTCGTTCCTTTATTGATATATTTTACACGATGACTGAGGTTTATTAAAAAAAATGCAAAATAAATGTTTTTTTTTATTTTTCTGTGGCATTGCTTAAGTATTTTTATTAAAATTTGACAAAGACACAATTTTTTAACTTTTACAACCTTTCATAAATTTTTGCTTATTATTTTTTATAAACAAAAAGTATAATAATTTAAAAAACTTGGTAAATAACGTTATTTAAATAATAAAACATAGTTTATTAATACATATTTTTAAGTACAGCAACGAATAGCAGTAAAATAAATCCAGTTAAATGGGGTGGGAATTCTACGAAAAATGGCTTAGATTACTACTAGCTAGCCAGATAGCTTGTATATGTTTAAAACGCTGTTAAGCAAATTGTGGGGTGCAAGAAATCTAGTATTAAATGTTACGTTTTCCGTTAAAAGTTTATAAAAGTAAATGGTTAAAATTCAAGCGATCTGGAAAGATCTAAGGAGGACATAATGTGGATGATGGACATGAAATAGACATTGCTCCTAATGTCCAAAAGTTTTTAAGTAATATAACTCAACTTTTATTATTTTTTAAATTTAACCTTACACTTTTTTTTATAAACATATAACCACAATGATTATTTAAGATAAAAACATTTATAGATTTATTATAAAACTAAAAATTTTTATGATGTATTATTAAGTTATGATTTATGATTAAAATAATGGTATAAATCTACTTAAAAAAACATTGTTTTTGTTATAAAAAATAAAAATAATCTGGTATAAAAAAACAACAAAAATTAATTATTTAAGAAATCATATCTTTGTTATTAAAAGTACTTTTAGTGCACTCATTATAAGATTTTGACGTCAGATTTTTTTTTTGTAAAGCAATGCCTATAACCATCTTGCCTCGGAAAAAAGTTGTGGACAAAAATCTAAAAAAAAAGGAAAAAATGCGATTTTTTTATTTTGTTAAATTTGTTTTTACATTTTTTAACAACAAGAAGGTTTTTTCATCTTTTGAAAGTACCACTCTGTTAAAAAATGTTGTTCTTTACAAAAAAACCTTTCTACATATTTTTGTTAATTATGCATAGATTTAGAGAAAATTTTGGATTTTTAAAATATTACAATAACACAAATTGACAACAACTGATGACCAATTGACGAAGTTCTAAAAAAAGCAAGCCTAAATTTAATAGCCCTTTACAGATTTTTTATATTTAGGCACCAAAGATCCAAAAACAATCATAAAATTGCTCTTACGAATTTATTTCTTATCGTCCCTTATACTCAATAGCTTGTAAGCAACCTGATGTCTGGATGCCCAGGTTGTTTTTTTATAATATTTGTTAATTAGAAGCAAACGCATATCAAGTAACAAGCACCTGGATATTTATTTTTTGACCAATGCGTTTACTACATTTGTTTACTTTAGTTAATTGAGCTGACTTCGGTAAGTATGTTCAAAAATCAATAAATTTGTCAGTGTTAGACGTTAAATTTTAATATTTTTTAAAATACCTGGTCATTCATCGTTTGATGATGCTGATTGTATAACAATTTACCTATCATATCTAAAAAAATTAACTATTTCTATAATGTTATAGTACTGTTATTAAAAACCTGTAATTTGGTTATAATATTTACCTCATCCACACACTGTATTGATTACGCTATTTGCCTTGTTTAATCAATCACTATAATGTATTTTGTGTGTGTTTGTTTCTGTTAGCTGTATTAAGTTAAGGTATATTTTTTGTGCACATAAACTTGTCCCAACATTTTACATTCTTTTAAAAAAACTTAATATCAATAAGAAACAAGTAATAAAATGCTGCAAAGTTAAAGAAGGTAAATTAAATTTTATATTTTTACAGACCTTTCTGCGTTAAAATGTATTGTTCTGCAATTTAGACTAACACTATCTCATAATATATTGTTGTCGTGTTTATTTTGTTTCTTTTAGTATTAATAACGTAAATAGCAACGTTTGTCCAATAAATATGTTTGCTGTAAGCAAGTAAATCTTTAAATTTAAAAGTCATACCAGAACAACTTGTGTAAATACAAAATCAGTTTAAATGCCGTTTATTTTTATATGGTCGGAGGTTTGTATTTTTTAAAATACCGGATGGCCTATCAAAAACAGTCCAATGTTTACGGCTTTCTATGTAAAAATTTAAAAAAAAATTCTTGGATCCGTAAATTTTAGTTCCCAGGGCGATATTTACACATTAGTTTCATTCTTATAACTTAAACCCCATAGCGGGGGCGGTATTCACCCTTATTTTTTTGAATGAAAAAAAATATTTTGTAATACAGGGTGCCACAGATTCAAGTGCATGCATGGGGATCTCGGAAACCGTAAGAGATTCGATGTCGGGTAAATTATGGCAAAGTTGTGTATTTGCGTAACTAACCATATCCACTTTAGAAAATTTTTCTCTGACGTTATTTAGAGACATATGAAAAATCAAAAGACACTTTCTCATGGCCACCTTTTAAGCTCTACAAAACAGCGTTGAGAGATTTTCCGCACGACGTTTCGTTTTCGTTAAACCATCATCAACTTTATTTTTTAAATACGGACCTTGGTTATTTATTTAATTTTTTTGAACCCTTTATTATCCCAATTACAAAAATATATAACACTTAATATTTATTAACAAATATGGAACGCCCCTATAAGAAATTATGTGCGTTCCTTGTCTAACTCATTGTCTCTTATGGAAAAAATGGTTATTTAAGAGAAAAATATTAAGTGTTATACATCATTGTAATTGGGATTATAACTGCTTCAAAAAAATGCAATAACCAATTAAGTGCCGTATTTAAAAAAAGATAAATCTGTGTTTGTAGGTTGCATAATGTTTATTTCCATATCCTTTAAATAACGTCAGGAAAAAGAAATCGGCAATTCGTTTCTGATATCTCAGGAAGTACTGGAATTCAACTTTCTAAAAAGAATGTTGTTAGGCACCTAAATGCGCAACTTTGCAATAATTTAACCGACTTCGTATCTCTTACGGTTTCCCCATGCATGCACTCGAATCTGTGGCACCCTGTATATTCTTTAAAAAAGCAATCACTTTTTTTTAACATGTTGCTTTGTTTTTCAAATTTGACTAACACGTCGAGTCGCCGAATAATAGATTTTTCAACATTTTACTCTACCTCTTATTTCTAAATGGATTTTTGAACAAAAAATATTTTTTTAACTAGAAAGTATTGGTGGACAATTTGACTTTATCATAGTTTTGTTTATAGTACCCTTTATATGAAACAACTGGAGAAGTGTAGCGGGATGAGGACAGGCAAGTACAACCACTATTGTATATTTATCTCAACGTTTCGTGGCTAGATTGTCACTTTATCAAGGGACTATAATTAAAAAAAAACACATTACAAGACTGTGATATGAACCTAATATATTTAACACCATAAAGCACTTATTGCTTTCCAACATTTATGTTACACCCTGTATAAGGATTTCTGGTGAGTACCCAACAACGACCTTATCATGCATAAATTCACCACCGCAATATAGAAGATAAAATCTACAATTTAATTATGAATAATTACATTCAAAGCTTCCTTTAGTCATGCATATGGACTTGCACTTATCGCATTTTCCCAAAAAAAAGTTTTAATCTAAAATATGTGAACTATACGTACCATATACATAAAAAATTTAAAAACGAAATATAAAACCAGTGACACTCTAATCTTGCCTGCATTTTATCAACCATTTTAAAACTGCTCCTTTAATTAATTTTAATTTGTAGAGCGTTCACCTAACGACTAACACTGCAAAGTCTGCCGTATTTTAATTATAATTACCGCTATTAATTATTTTTACACAATATTGTTAAGCTTTTAAAATTATAAATATTTTTAAAAAAAATGCATATTAAAGAAGTTAAGTTAATAATTTTATCGAAAATAGGATTGTCAAAAAGATTGACTAAAGGAATATTTTTAACATTATACAAATATAAAAACATATATGTATACAAAGTACTACTAATTTAAGGTTTACAAGATTATTAGACACTGTAGAAGATCCAGTCCAGTTTAAAATTCAAATAGGTACTTTTTAAAACATTTTAAAACACAAAAATTTAAAATTCTTTTTAAGGGTTATTTTGAGATATAGCTAGAATAAAAGAATACCCATTTGGATTTTTTTTGGCCAGCAAAACATGGTGTTATGGGGTTATTTATTTTAAAGATATTTTTAATATTACCTTTAAGTCTAAGTTTATTCAAAAATATCAAAATAAATACTGTAGTTGAAGTGTTTTTTATTATTATTACTATTTTTTTTTGACCTAAAACAATAGATTTTAATAATACAGCACTATTTAAATTGGGTGAAATATAACCAAAAAATATTGAAATAAAAATAATTTCTTTACTTATCCAGTACTTATACAAATTGCATGGAACTCATAATTCTGGACCTGAGTAACAAAAGAGCCTGTCTCCAATTCAACCTAATTGCAGGTTGTCCCTTATTTTAATCTGATCCAGAATTATTAAATGGTATTAGCAGAACCAATTTTGGCCTATTGTGTTTTTATAGATTTTGTTAAATAAATAGAAAAAAAGACTGTCGGCTAGCGAAAGAAATTCCACTTTGGCTTTTGCAGTGTGCGCATGATTCATTCTAAAAATTTAGGTTAGGAATCTTTGTCCCGGAATTAAAAGTGTTGAGCATGACTTATTTTTAATTGTATTTATCATAAGCGAAAAACGGTTCGTTTTGACTTTAATACCTAAATAATAATTGAAACTTCTTATTTTCTAACAAGTAAAATTCAAATTCTTGTGACTTTTGATTAAGACTAGCAATTCGTTCCCTACACGCGTTTCTAATATTATTTAAATTTTGGTATAAGTACACCAAAACATATCTTTATTTTTATTAAAACAAAAATATTTCAAAAATTGCTACTGCAATCATGTGGATTTATCTCGTTACACAAGTAAATTATTATTATTGGAGAATAGGAACTTAGGATAAGATTGATCAATTTTGTTAGACTTTAAGAAATAATAAAATACTGATTTTGTTTAAGTGAGGTTTTTATTAACAAGCATCTACACTATTTATTAAATAAATATTTTTAAATTGCTTATATTTCTACTTCGCTTAAAAAAAAACTCTTTTTATTGTGCATAATTATTTATTTTTAATTAAATTATATTGTTTAAATGACTTCAAACTTTCAATAATAGACAGAAATTTGTCTGAAATTATTTTTGGAAAAAATAAATGCTAAGATGTAATAGAATATAACTTTTCTGTATTAAATAATAGCAATTATTTTTATATTAAATGTTATATCTATTCTACAAAAGTATATTTAAAGCAATTTTAATTGCTTGTTGACGTTCTGGTTTGGAAAACTGCTTTGCTATTATCAATTTTTAACTAAAATTTTATATAATATTATAAAAAAAATAAATACACCAAAATACAATAATATTATTTTATTTACAAAAAAATGTCTATGTTATATGACTTCAAAGAAAAATTCGTATTGTTAGATGCCCGTTATTAAAAAGTAGTGGTACTAAGCAACGGCTGTTATAATTTAAAAAAAAATAGTCGTTTTTCGCTTCGCAAGATGTTTGCTTGCAATTAAGTTTTATTAAACTATTAAAGAAATAAAAAAAAAACTTTAAACAAAAATCGCTTTGTTGGTGGTTTATAATTATTTGATATTTTCTGCATTTAACACAGTTAAAAATGTCAAGTGTTATTTTTTGGTATTTTTTATTATTAAACATTAATATTCGAATGAAATAATTTTTTAAATACTTACGAAACCAAATATCAGTTATTTAAAATCAATCAAAATGTATATAACCAAATTTTTGTCTAGCACTATATCCCAAGTATTAAAATATATCATATCAAAAACACTTATGTAAAATGGAGGCCAACTTCCTATCCAAAAGTTTTGGCTTCTTAAAAAACTAAGATCCAAGTTTATTTTTAACTTGGCAAGCTTTTGCTGATCTGTTTATCTGTATAAATAAAGTTTTTTTTATTAATACAGACATATCAGTAAAAAACTTGCCGGGTCAAAAAAGAACTTAATCTAATTTTAGATCCCGGTACTTTAAGCGGCTCAGATTTTTGAATGGGAACTTGGCCCTTATTTTACATAAGTTTTTTTGATATATATATTTTTTTTAAAGTTTAATAAGTAGAATAAAACCATATCTGCATTTTAAATTCTAAGGCAGTTATGACCTCAGAAACTCAGGTTTATTCAAATTGCAAACTTCTAAAATACCCCCTAAATATACGGACCCTGTTTTAAGGTGTTCCGAGTATTCAGAATTTTTTCTTTACTTGTGTCCTAAAACCTACAAACATACCAATTTTTAGGTTTCTATTACCTCGGAAAGAGCTTCATAGTTTTGATGGGTCAATGACTGATTTAATTAGTCAGCCAGTCGGTCAGTTAGTAGTAAATTGGGGGATTTTCAAAACAAATAACTAAGAATTCACTTGATATAACCTATTCAGTTTTTTTACAGATAATTAAAATACTTATCTGAATTTACATACCAAAACTCATACCGCTATGTGAAACGATAACAAGTTAGGATGGGGCAAATCTTGCTGAAGCAAAATAAGGACAAATATTTGCTGCAGGCTTATAAAATTATAAATAAAAACGCTTTTAGTGTATGTTCCCTATTAATCCCCTATCTTATCCAAAAAAATTAAATGTATATTTAAACAATCACAATTTTAAAAACTATAATTTAGCTTATTTAAAAAATTAATAAAATTAATAAACTTACCCAACCAATCGACGTCGCAGCGCGTCGTGTCGACCTGTTGCATGAGGATCCAACCATCCGAACCCTTTATACGTATAATAGCGCTGGCCTCGTTTAACGCTTCTTTGTTGATTTTCCCCCGTTTATGTCACTGATTTTGCTTGCTTTTATCTTGCTGTCCCTTAGAAAAACAATGCAAGAAATAAATGAGCCTTTTTATGATCATTATTTTCAAAGAAAGTTAAAAAATTGATTGTTGTAGGTCTAAAATATTTGAATTTTTAATTGATAGGTAATCATTATGAAATTATTATATACCGGGTGACAACAAAATCACTACCCAGCCCTTTATTTTCTTGTACGAAAACAAATGGCTTTTAAATTTTAAGATAACATATTATATCATAAGGTGCTGATTTTGGATATTAAAACATGTGCCTATCACTTTCGGTTTAGCCGGAAACGACATCCATTTTTTCAATAGAACATCCTGTATATTTTTAGAATTTAGATTTTACGGATCATTCCTGATATAAAATCTATATTATATCCTATACCCATCTCTGCTAGTTTTTAAGAAATTGGCGATTAAAGATGTCCAAACTACCGCACATTATGCAGATTTATAGGAAATAAAATAAATGTTATATAAATTTAGTACGTTTAATATAATTCTTTCTAAAGACTCTATCTGTGAAGGTCATAATAAAACTACTTTCAGCTTTACCGGAAGTGCTGCGAAAATTAACTTTTCTAATAATGTTACTTCAAAAATTTTAATGCAACACCCTGTGGACATCTTCAATTGTCATTTTCTCAAAAACTGACAAAAATAGGTATAGGATATATTACAGATTTTATATTAGGAATTACCCGTAGAATCCAAAATTTAAAAAAATATACAGGGTGTTGCATTAAAATTTCTGAAGTATCATTATTAGAAAAGTTAATTTTCCCAGCACTTTCGGTAAAGCCGGAAGTAGTTTTATTATGACCTTCACAAATAGAGTCTGTGAAAAAAATTAAATTAAACATAATAAATGGTTATAACATTTATTTGTTTTCCCATAAAACTGCATAATGTGCAGTAGTTTGGACATTTTTATTCGCCATTTTCTCAAAAACTAGCAGAGATGATCCGTAATATCCAAATTCTAAAAAATATACAGGGTGTTCCATTGACAAAATCAAAGTTGATGTCGTTTCCTGTTAAAACGGAAGCGATAGGCACATGTTATAATAACCAAAATCGGCATCTTATGATATAATATGTCATCTTAATATTTGAAAGCCATATGTTTTTATTCAAGAAAATAAAGGGCTGGGTAGTAATTTTGTTGTCACCCGGTATAATATCATCAGAGAGAAAAATTTTCCAGCAAAATTTTCGACTGGTATTAAAGTTTGCTCGCCTGGCGGATGGTAGTTTTGTCAAAAATGTTATTTGCAATATTCCCTGAAAGCAACAAACCTAAATAAAATCAGAAGAAATTTTTTTCCAAAAAAATAATCATTTTACCAGAGAAGCAAAATCCTATTATAAACACCAAAGCATTTATTAAATAAAATTAGAACAAAGCTATATATTTATTATAATTATTTATATTAAATGTGCTGTTGTGGTAAGAAATATTTAATTTTTCTTTAATTTCTTTTTTATTTGTCACTAATATTGATTGGCTACCTGACAAGAAAATATTGTCGCTGTAGTTTTTTTTTATTATTTTGGTTTTGTCAGGGTTGATCCAGGTAAAAATTTTGCCACTGGAAAGCAGTCCGTTTCTATGGTATTTTGCCGATATAAAACTCTCGAGTGGAATAGTCATTTTAAAGCTATTCCCATTTGATGACTAGATGGATACCTTGACAAGTATAACATTAGTCAGCAAGTTTTTAAGCCATACGATGTAGAGCTACAAAATTGTTTATTATTTGTCTAACTAAAATTAAAAATATAAAAAAACAATAAGCAACATATACGTGGGTTGTTTAAAAAATAACATTTTTATTTTTTATTACCCAAAGTAAACCATATAAAAAACCTTACGATTTAAGTAGAAGTTTTAATTTTTGTGACAACAACTTGGCTGTATGACTTCGTGAACTGGCCTAAAATAAAAAATTATAATAATTTTTTAGTAAATACGCAGATTTAAAGCCCAACTTTTATCCAAAAAAATTAAGGTTTTTAAAACAAGCCAGTTTAATATACTAACGCATTGGTAGCTGTTTTGTTTCTTTTTTTTCACATAGATATACTGGCAAAATGTATTACCTATTTTTTTTTTAATATAAAAAATTTGGTTTATAAAATTTTTTTTTAAAAAGTTTAAATTTTTTAAAAATTTTTACATTTAAAATCCCTTTTTTAAAAAAATGATTTTTTGTTAAAAAAAATTTTTAATATAATTCCTTATGCTTTTAAAAGGGTTTTCAAAAATTTAAACCTGTCCGACAAAATTCAGTTTATTTAAATAACAAGGATCCTTTTAAAAAAGTGTGGGGGCCAAAACTGCCTGAATACTAAAAAAATTAAAATAATTATCCAGCCCAAAAAAACTTTTTAAAATGTATTTTTAAAAACCCGAAATAAGAAAATGTTAAAAAAAGAATTTTCACCCATAAAACGCAACTGTTCAGAAATAAATCATAATAAATTAATAGATTGATTCCCGTTTTTTTAGGCAATTTTTTTAAAATGTAATGAAAATTTAAACCATTAGAAGAATTAATTGAAGAGGGTGTCATTTTGGCAAAAACCATATTCGTAAGCTAATAAAAATTATATTTTTTTGTAATACGAGATTAAGCCCACTTTTTTTGTTTTTAAAAAAAGTTTTTATAAGAAATTTAAAATGTTTTTTTCATTTTGCCAGATGTATAACAATTTTAGGAACATAAAATCAGTGTTACATACACAAGCGCCGTTTTCATTTTTTTTTATTTTTACCAATACTAATTTGGCTTATAAAAATTTATAATAAGCCTTTAAATTTATCACAAATAATTTTACACCTTTTTAATTTAAAATCATTTATTCTCTAAAACAATTATGATTTATTTAACTTGCTTTACTAAAGAAAATTTACTTAATTACAACTAATTTACTTTTGTTGGTTACTTTATTATTTTCTGTAATGTGTATTCAAAAATAAAATCCTGTCTGACAAAAATACAAGATAAATTAAAAATATTCTGGCTAACATGGCACCTTCACATAAAGTTTTTGTTGTTGTAGGACAAAAACATAAAGCTTGCTGAAATTACTACTACAATTTATTATTTATTTTAAAATATATTATTCTATTAAAAACCACAAATAAACATTTTTAAATATATTATTTTTTTAACATGCACGAATAATTAAAAATGTAAAAAATGTTACAAAAAATAAGTAATTTCAAATTAATAACACACCTATGAGACGGCATCTGTTTAAAATGGCATCTGGTAAAAATGACTTTTGTCCAAAATAACTTTTATTAAAAATTACCTATGTCAAAAATAACATGGCACAAAAATTACATTGCTCTGTAATAAATTTACTAGGAATGACAATTATAGCATTTTTTAAAATGCCAAAAATTATATCTTTTAAAATACAATTTGCTAAAAATGACGTTATAAAAATGATATGGAAGGATATTTTAGGAAGATTAACCCCCTAAAAATATGTTGTTATGTACGCTCGTGACTACCACATTCTAATAAAACTTTTGGATGGCATCTTTTAAAATATAATTGTTTATTTTTATTTTTTTTTAAATTATAATTAGGCCTGTCTATATCATTCTAAATCTGACCAAAGTAATATTTTTCCTTAACGTGCGCCAATGACTTTCATAATTTGCAACTAGTTTTTTTACCAAATTTATGTTAGTTGGATCATTTATATATACATAATTTCTTTTACTATTTACAAACCACTTACAGACACTTATAATTTGCATATTTGGTCAATTTTTAAGCAAAATTTGGTTTTACTAAGTGGCTTTGTTTTTTATGTAAAATTTTTTTCTCAATAATATCTTTTTTAAAATTATTGACGAACGCTATGACACTCCCGGAAATTGTTTAAATTTAGATTTTCTTCTAACTAATTATTATGCCAAATTCAATATAATTATAGCCTCGTGTTTGATTTTTTTTTACATTTGGCATCCTATACAGAGTGACAAAAAAAAAAAAAAAAAAAAAAAAAAAAAAAAAAAAAAAAAAAAAAAAAAAAAAAAAAAAAAAAAAAAAAAAAAAAAAAAAAAAAAAAAAAAAAAAAAAAAAAAAAAAAAAAAAAAAAAAAAAAAAAAAAAAAAAAAAAAAAAAAAAAAAAAAAACCCTTTGGGGTATAATTTTTTTTTTTATTAAAAAATTTGCCTTTTAAAAAGTTTATTTTTTTTATTTTTTTAAAAATTTTGGATTTTTTTTTTTTATAGGGGGTTTTTCTAAAAAATTTCTTCTAAAAACAACCAATGTTTATCAGGGTTAAAGTATTAAAGAGACTCCCACAGGGGTTTTAAAATTTTAGAATTTTTACAATTTTAGGCGGCAAAAAGTACCAATTTTAAAATTATTTTAAAATTAAAAAATTAATTCATTTTAATTTAAATAATTTCCTTCCTTTTTACCTTTTTTCCCCGAAAATTTTTTCATTCTTTAATTTTTTATAATACTTTTTTTTTAATTACCCCCCCCCCCTTAAACAAAATAAAAACCCATTGCTTTAAAGGGTATAAAACCCATTTCAATTTAATTTAGAAAAAATAAAAAAAAAATTTTAAAAAAAAAAGCAATTTAAAAAAAAAAAATTTTAACCAAGTATTAAAAATTTTAAAAATAAAAAAAAACCCCAAAAAATTTATAAATTAAATTTTAAAATATTTACACTTTTAACAATAAATTTTTTAATTTTTTATATATAAAAATCCCAAATTTTTCAAATTAAAAACCAAAATTTTGAAAAAAAAATTTTTTTAAAGCAGTGAAAAAATTTTTTTAATTTTTTTTTTGAACTCTAAACATAAAAATTTTCGGGAATTTTTTAATTTGAATTTTAAATAAATTTTAAAAAAAAAAGGGTGAATTTAAATTGAAAAAAAAGGGGTTAAAAGTTTTTAAAAAATCTAAAAAAATTAAATTTTCATTTTAATAATTTTAAATAATTAAAATTAAATTAGGATTTAAAGGAACAATTTATTAAAAAACAAATTATTAAATTTAAAAATTTAAAAATTTTGAAATTTTTTAATGTTAAAATAAATTTTTTAAAAAATTTAAACCTAAAAAAATTTTAAAAAAGGAAAAATTTAAAAAAAAAAAGGGCCATTTTAAAAATTTTATTAAAAAATTTTTTTTTTTTATAGATTTTAGTTTTTTTTACCCCCCAAAACTTATTTCTTTACTTTTCTATTTTGGAAAAAAAAAAAAAAAAAACGATACAACCAAAAAATAAAAATTTTAAGGTTTGATACACATCATTTAAAATAAAAATTTTTTTGGTAGTTTTTTCGATTAACTTTTTTTTAAAAAAAATTTTAAACCCAAAAAAAAAAAAAAAAAACTTTCATGGAAAATTAAAGTACATAAAACATTTAATTTCTTTTCGTGGCCAATACACCAGTTTGTAAGGCCATCATACCAAAAATAAAATTAATTACTTATAATTTATTTTTTTACCAAAAAAATATATATATATATATATATATATATATATATATATATATATATATATATATATATATATATATATATATATATTTTAAAGAGAGAGAGAGAGAGAGAGAGAGAGAGAGAGAGAGGAAAGGAAATTATGGAATACCTTTAAAAAATTGTAAAATTTTAAATTTTAGGTCCAATTAATTGAAACAAAGCAAATCGGTTAAGAAACATATTTTTTAAAAAGAAGAAGGACCAACATTTAATGAAAAGAACAAAAAATATTTAAATCTAATAAAAATGTGCATTTAGGTCATAGAAGTGCAGGTAAGGAAAGTGATTCCATAATACCTGCAGTTTATCCTTCACCTTACATGGTAAAATTTACCTAAAGATCACAAATAAACAACGAAAACTAATAAAAATATAAAAATATAAATCAACTAGCTTATTACTTGCAAAATCGCAAATTACACTCCGATTCATAACCCACATTCACTGTGCACCCACTGTTCACACAGATGCACATAACCCAGTTTTCTCCCTCTTTACATCTTCACTGAATTTCCCAAAAAAAACACTCTAATCCTCTCCAGTGGGCGCTTTTGGTTCCTCAAACAATTCTATGTCATCTGAGGAGACAGATCTGTAACTTGCGCTTATTTCAGAGTCTGTCTCTTCCTTTTAGATGCTTTAGATTTTCCCTTTCTCTTTGGCACATTTTTGGCGACTTTTTTTTTTTTTTGGGGCTTTCTGTGTCACTCAAATTTCGTTTCACTTTCTTTGCTTTATTTTTGTCTGCCTCCTCCAGTTTTCTTTTATATGGAGAACTTGATATAATCGCAGATTTTGATGCTTTTCTTCCACGATAAGAAGCTGGTTTTTTTTTAATTTTTAATTTCAAAAGGTGTTTAATTTTTCCACTGCTACGTCTGATGTTGCCTCAAAGGGAAAGGTTTTTAGGAGGGTCCAGGTTGTTCATTCGGGGGAGGGACCAGCCTGTTCATTTGAGGAGGAGACAGCTTGTTCATTTGAGGAGAAGCCACTTTTATTTGGGGGAGGGGGCAGCTTGTTTATTTGAGGAGGGGGCCATTCCAAATGAAGTGGATGGACCTTCTGCTACTGAGGAAAGTCTGTCTGCCCTGGCTCAATTTCGTTGGATTCTGCTTCTGCAGCAAGATAGTCTGCACGCTGAACGCATGCCTCGTTAATGGAAAAATGCCACCCCGTGAACTCTTGAGCTATTTCTGCGGTTTGACACTTCGTATATGCCCGGCCAGAAAGTTCCATTATGTCAAATTGGGTTAATGGTTTGTTTGTTCACGTAACCATAGGCGCACCTCTTCCGAATAATAGGTTTTTAATGGGCTCTGCTTGTCAAAGGAAAGAATTTTCAATATTTTTTGGTAAGGGATGGTGGGGAATGACCGTCCAAGATTAATAGGACTGGTGATTTTTTAATGGTTTTGTGTCAATAAATGGCGAAACATTTTGTAAACAAATAGTTTGAATCCAGGAAGGATGGCCGACCTATGGATCCCGGGGGCTCCCCATGAGTGCATCTGCCATTTTTTTCTGGGGAAATAACGACGGAGGCACAGATATTCCGCAGGACTCATACATGCGACAACGGTAATAAGCGAACCCCTTTCTGCAGATGTCATGGCAGCAATTTGCTTTTGCCCGGCGCGCTATAATCTTCGGATGTTTGCTTTGTAGATCGAGAGGCCCGCCATCAACATTGAATATCCATCTGCTAAATATTTTGTTTTGTCATAGACCGTGTCCAGACAAAAAACCAGTCATGTTTTTAGAAAAACCATGAGCTCTAGCATATGATGTCCTGTTGGCTTACGCACAGTCAAATTTTGTTTTTTGCAAAACCTTTGCCAATATCTGCCTGCAGCTTTATTATAAAGGGATTTGGAATGTTATTTTTTCAAGGTAAATTTTTCCTCACTTTGGGAAACCATAAAATTTTTTTCTTATTTAACGTTCATATCATACTCAAAATTTTTTTCAAAACTTTTACTCCAATTGGTTGAAATTCTTTTAGGGGTATTTTGCCACCAAATCTAAAAACTCAAGGGGACCTTGAATTGCCCCTTTTAATACCCTCCTTTTTAAAGCCAATTGCTTTGACATTTTAGGATCCCATTCCCGTATTCACCCCTTTCGTGAAAATTTTAAAAAAAAATATAAAAATTTTTTTTTTTATTAAAATTAAATTTTAATATTAAATTATTTAAATTATTCCCCAAAATTTAAAATTATATTTAAAAAAATTTAAAAATATATAAATTAAAAAAAAAAATATATACCAACAACCTTATATTTCCCTAATTGCATTTTCTAAAAAACCTTTTTTTTGAAGGAACTTAAAAAATGAGATTCAAAAACAAAAAATTTTCAAAGCCTTCTATTGTGAAGTTGAAAGGGGAAATATAAAAAGGTTAGCTTTTTCATAAATTCTTTACCTAATTAGCGGGTTTTTGGGAGGGTTTTTGAGAAACCAAGGTCCCCCTTTCCCCGCAGTATTCCTCCCCTCCTTTTTTTTTTATATATATATATTAAATATATATTTTTTATATATATAATATATATATATATATATATATATATATATATATATATATATATATATATATATATATATATATATATATATATATATATATAAAAAAAAATTAAAAATTTTTAAAAAAAAAATAATTAAAAAAAAAATTTTTAATAATTAATTTTATTAAAAAGTTTTGGAAAATTTTTTAAAAAATAAATTTTTAAAAATAAAAAAAAATATTTTTTTTAAAATATAATTATAAATATAAATTTTTTATATATTTTTATTATATTTTTTTTAATAAATATTAATATTTTTAAAAATTTTTAAAAAAAAACCCAAAAATTATTGAAGGGCAGAATGAAAATTTTGGAAAAAAAAAAAAAATTTCCAAAAAATTACTTTTTATTAAAACCAAAATTTAAAAAAAAACCCCAAAACTCATCAATTTTTTAACCCCCTTAATTTTTGATACTTGGGTTAGAAAAATGATCGGAACTTTTGTTAAAAATTTAACAAACTTTTACGGGGGAAAAAAAAAAAAAAGAAAGATTAAATTTAACTGCGTAGCTGGACACTGTACAATTATACGTGGAATACAATATCTGCTAAATAATCACCACGACTGAAATTTTTCATTACTTTTAAACACAATTCTGGAGTTATGTCATAAATTATTCGAGTAATTTTCTGTTTTAATTGTTGAATGGTTAGGGAATTGTTTTTGTAACCTTTGCTTTTCACATGGCTTCATCAAAAATAATCCAGCGGTGTCAAGTTGCATGATCTTGGTGGCCAATTTACGTCCCGATTCCTTAAGATAATTCTTCATCCAAACCATATATGTGTTAGACTCATATGCCGAATTCGCCCATTCGCTGAAATAAATACTCAGTTCGCGAAATGATCAAAGCCAAATGATCGATTGTCAAAAATAGTTTCTATTTTGGTATCTGTTTAAAGTGTTTTACACATTTTGCTAACTGAGCTATCCGGAGTTGCTAAAATGCTGAATAAGATATATTTCGGCCGATTATCAGCAGATGGTCACTCGAACATGAAAAAAATATATACTTTCAATGATTGTCTCTCAACTAAAAATTTACCTAATGATAGCTTTTATGCAACTATAAATAAATATATTTTTCAGCTGGTTGTATCTCGGTGCAAAACCGTCAGCTGATACTTTAAAAGTTATACCGCAGGAGTGAGGCGTTCTCCTCAACTTAGCTCCGGCTGATTTTTTTTTATTAATTACAGCAGTATATTGACAATCAGCTTACAAATTTTTATCTGGAAGAAAATGACGTATCCTAAATAATTTCTGTTATTTTTAAAATGTTTTTGTACCGAGGTACAGGCAGCTGACATATATATATATATATATATATATATATATATATATATATATATATATATATATATATATATATATATATATATATATATATATATATTTATTTATAGTTGCACATAAGCTGTCATCAGGTTTATTTTTAGTTGAAAGGCAAACATTGATTTTTTTTTGTCATGTTCGAGCGCCAAAATATATCTTATTCGGCATTTGAGCAACTCCTGATAGCTTAGTTCGCGAAATGTGTAAATCAGTTTAAACAGCTAGTGAAATAAGAACTATGTTCGGCAATAGATCATTTAGCTTTTCTTTGGCCTAGGAAAAATTTTTATTTTGGCCCCCAGATGCCCCGACCAATTTTTTTGCTTAATTTTACCCCTAACTTTTTTTTAAAGTGGAAACGAGCCTCGTTACTGGAAATTATTTTATTGCGAAAATTATTGTTTTCTGCCTTCCTCTGTAGGATCCAATAACTAAAAGCATGGCCTTTTCCATAAGCGGCTGGCTATAGCTCCTGTGTAATTTGAATCTTGTAAGGATGTAGACCTAATCTTTTTTTTAAATTCGCCATGTTAAAGTTCTGCTGATGTCCAAATGTTGTGAACGCCTTTCAACAAAGATCCGTGGATGTTCAGCCATACTTTTATCAAACAGCCTGAATACGCTCAACAGAATGAACTGGACGTTCCCGTATTTTTGTTTTAATATTTTGCGCATATCGGGTAGTTTTAAATTTTTACACTATTTTACAAACGGTTACTTTTGAGGGACTATTACGTACACCAAAGTAATCACGAATTTGTCGATATGTAGCTTTTACAGAAGACTTATTTTAAAAACATATTTTAATAATATAAATACGTTGTTCGACTGTATAACGCTATATTATTAAAATTTTACTTAATTTCCCAATGCAATAAAGTCCGAAACAAAAAAAAACTTGAGATAAGTTAAGTAGCAAATAAAATCATTTAAAACCTTTAATTCTAATATTATTACATAAAAACATAAATGCATTGGCATTTTTAGTTTTCATTTTTGTCTTTCATAACATTTCGTCTCGCCGACTACGCCGGACCATTTATGTTTGTAATATGCGACCACAACATGCGATGTAACCATACCGGTTAAGGCCTAAACATAGTAGATTTATTATTGTTTTTATGGTGTTCAACCTAAACCGTAAGGTTAGTTGTTTTGTTTTAACTGGGATCACTTTAGTAAATAATGGCAGTTTTTAAACTCATTAAAAAAAAAATTATATTTTTTTTAAATAAATGTGGCTTAAAGTTAAGTTAAACTGAAATTAAATTAAAATAGGTAACAGCATACAAATAGGTAAATTACGTTTGACAAAAATAAAATAACCCTACGTTATCGTTAGTGGGAAAACGTTAATGGTTACGCTTTTGCACTATAAGTAGTTGCCGACAGACTCTGCTGTCGACTAAAGATGAACTGTAAAATAATAGGTGCAAATTAAGGTTTTGACGCCCTGTAAAACGACTATTGCTAATAAAGACACGACGAATTGAGTAACACAAGTTTTTATTTACAAAAAAATATATAGATGCATCACTACCCCACAAAATATATATGCCAAAATATATATGCCATATATGCCATTGGGGCGTATCAGCATTTCAAGTCAATATCTACGAATATACAATTTCTAATAAGTATACCTTTTCCTTAACAAATTTTTTGATATTTAATTTTACTTTAAAAATATCAAAGAAAGGAAAAAGTTTGAAGATACCCTTTAAATAGGCACTGATAGCTTTACTCAATTTTTCAAGAGTTTGGAAATCTGAAACCTAACTTATTATCTACTGACAATATGAGATGTTTATAATTTTATCTTTGGCTAAATTTTACGAAATGTGAAAAAAAAGTTACAAAATTTGCCATTGAAATCGGAGCAAAAATTCAAGCAAAGAAAATTATTTACATTTCACTAAAAACCCGAATCGTCTTCCGACTGCGGAGTCTATGAGGCGTAAATATATAACGACGTTACGACACAATTAAAAATTGTTTTATACCTCTGGAGAAGTAAGCATGTTTAAAATCAAATTAAGAAATTATTCACAGTTTTTTGGGAAACCCCGTATTACTTGTCACTCCTGTGACACTCGGTACATATTATTGACAAACTATAATATTAAAAGGTTTAGATGTTACCTTAACTATCCAGCTAATTTCCGAATATACTATTCACCATCACTTTTGTTATTCACACCCCAGCCAAGGCCTGCCCTGTACAGTTCTTTTCTTCACTTTAATCACACAACTTACTTTACGAACCTTGTGTAGAATATGTCAATTTAAAATTGACATAGAGAATTATTTAGAATAGCTTTACCAGCTGAGAAAAATGCACACCTTTGTACTAAATCCTAGAAAAAAATGCTATTTTTTTATCAACTACTTACTAAAACATTTCGGCGATTTGTCCGAAAATGCTAGAGAAATTTTACGGTCCTATCATAATAAAACAGAGAGACCCTTCAGATAAATGCCTAACTGACGGAGCCAAGTGTCTTCTACATTGCTTCTCTTGGCGCGCGGGTCGCACTCTCTTGACTCTTTACCCTTCTCCGCGACTTCCCTTCCCCTTTGCGTCGGCGGTAGCGTCGTCCTAAGGGCAATGCCTTGCGGCGCGCAAACATATAGCTCTCCTTGGATGCGATACGTCATCACAAGTTCAGGCAGCGCTTCGTATGCATACCGACGCACGGCTTTCTTTGTTTTGCCATTTTTAGATTGTTAATAAGGAATTTTATTCACACTTTAGCTGTGTTTTTACGATTATATGGGAATTTTACTGGTTTAAAATTAGATTTTTATTATTATTTTATACAAATTTAGAAAGGAATATTAGCGTACTTATAGCTATGGAAATATGGCATTCATGTTTCCTAACGCGTTTCTGCAACATTCGTAACATCCGGCTACATTGTTAACAGCTGAGGGGATTAATATAACATCTGAATAACTTATTTAAAAGCAAACTGAATCGACTATACACTAATATCCGCCTGTTTTCGGTAATCTCTATATTCTGTCAATATGAATATTCGAAAAGATTAACGTATTTGTGGTCCCACCTATGCTTGTTATTTACAAAACACCCACGTAATATGGACATGTTTATGTCAAATCTTTCATATTTAAAGTTTAAAATTTTGGTTGAAAATTGCATTAAAACTTGTAAATAAAGTTCAATCTTTTCCGCTTTAGAGAAAAATATGTCTGAATTGCATTGGTGTTTTTCTCGCCTTTATAAGGTGAACTCTTGCATACAAATTCACCGATCGACGTCTAGACGGTATGGAGGTCACGTTTCTCCGCATATATACTGATTTTTGCACGAAATTTGTTTTGTGTTGCTTGCCGAGAGTATATCATTGCGATTTAAATTGATACAGATTTAATTTCCAGGGCATCACGGTTGCTTTAAAAATAAAAACGTTTTTAGATATTTTAAATTTTTATTACATTTTTCAGTTTGACATGCGTGATTTTGTTCTGGTAAAGGTCTAATTAAATATTAAGAAATAATGCAAATGCAGCTTTTTGAACTGCAGTTATACGGTAACTTATCTATTTCAAATGCAGTTTCAAAAAAATTACTCTTATCCTTACAGGTAAATATTTATTTTTTATCGATGAAACACTAGTCAACCCACATAAAAGAAGCAAAAATATCTTGGGACGGTCCACTAACGTCTAAGTGTGGTAAGACAAACTTTATTAACAGGGAACTTAAAGATTTGTTGTAGAAGGGGAAACCCTTTGCGGGCAATAGGTTCTAGAATCTAGCCACTTCAGGGATGTAGGAAAGAACAAAGTGGGAAGTTCGAGGCCACTCAAGCCGGACTATAAAGGTATGCATATGAGTGGTAATACGTGTTGTTTTGTTGGGTGCTGCCATAGGAGAAATTAGTTCCTTGGAGCAGAATCCGTCCGTAAAAGTACCTATAAAAGAGTAACAGATCCTCTACAGCCCGTCGGTGGGCAAAAAAAAAGAAGGGTAATTGTTTACATGTGTGGCTCCACCTATTTTTAATTATAAAAAAACAAAAAATAGAAATGTTGACATGTTTTTTTTTTCATTTTGTTTTATTTTTCGGCAGATTTACAAATCTTTTAAATAAAATTCAAAAAAAAACCGGTGTTAATTTTTATTTTAAAAACAAATAAAAAATGTATATTTTTTTGTCAATAAAATGCATCCATATAAGTTTAGCAATATCCAGTAATTTGTTTTATATTCTTCGTGTAAAAAAAAATTAAAAAAGTTTTTTCAAAAATATCAATTTTTGGATTTTTCTAATATTTTTTCCAAAAACTTTTTTGATCGAAAAAATTGACATTTTTATTTTTTTTAAATATTCTATTTCGGATAAACTTTAGGAATAAAAATATTTGACAACTTAAAAAATGTTTAATCATGTTAATTTTACATCCCCAAAAAGTGGAGCCACACATCTAAACAATTTCCGAAGGGTTTCTGTAAGCGTCGAATTAATAAGGCCAACTGTTTATTTCTGAATGGAATCAGAAATGCTAAGTGTTGTGGGATACGCCATTCTTTAGCTATGAGAATAGTATTCTAAAAAAGGACTGATTTGCAATACATAAAAATTATATGTAGGTTAGAAGAGAAAAAAATAACTTTCTGATCCGAAAAAAAGAAAAAATCCGAGCTTTTCGCAGCTGCTGTGGCCATAAATATCATGTGTTTATACCAGGTAAGATTATTCTTAAAAGTATCGGCCACAAGGCTAAATGACTTTTTGTTTTACAAAACTTGGCTCTTCATGAATAAAGGATAAAACTGAACACAAGATCTTTGGCGCCTCAATCCAATGTTAATTTAAGGTCTTGTATAAGAGATATTCGCATTACTTTGCACATGCTTTTCAAATTAGGCTTAGAGACTGGCTTGATAAACTGAATAATTGAAAAGAAAACTGGAAAACCAAGGACAATATTTTTTCGGTGAAGACCGTAAAAATAAAATTTGTTAAAAAACTCATCATAGCAGACCTGGTGAAAAGCTTTGGATATATCAAGAGCAACAATATTGGATTCACTAAAAAATACAATGGACTTGTTCAAGTTATATGAGACAAAGAAAAGAAGATCTGCTGTAGATCTGTTGTGACGAAATACGTATTGTCTGTTATATAAAATTTTATATTTTTCTAAATAACTTAACTGGATTTATTGGAGATATTTTTAATAGTTTAGTTAATATTAATATGCTAATCCAAGTCCGGTAGAATATGTTGTTTTGTTATTACAGGTAGATATAAAGAAAAGTATTTCGGGTATTACGGGAAGTATGTCGATGAAAAATATTTCCAAATTTATTTATTGACTAAACTAAAAACCATGTTATGCCGAGACTAAATGAAAGTAATTTAATTAAAACAAGTTAAGTTTTATTAAAGTTTTGACATTATTAAAAATATTTTTCAAAGACGGTTCTTTAGTTTTCATAACAAGAAGGTTTATATATTATTTTAAATTTATTTAAGAAGCTTACTAAGCTTCTGCCGCCTTTTTAGACGCTAAATGGTTATACCAAAGTTTCCTATATTGGGTAATCGAATTTTCCAAACATGTATGCGTCGTTTAAATCTAAACACTTACAAAATATTTATTATTATTTATGGTATCATTTAGAAAAGCTTTCTTCTTCTTCTTCTTCCCTGGGAGCCGTCTTGATTAACTACCAGCGGCAGCGCAGCCTCATGGGCTTTTTGTGCCTAATCTCCCATTGTCTTTTATATCAATCCTCCCATTGGTCTTGTTCCTTTTAAAAGTCTGTATAACCCCGAGACTGGTTGGTTGATATATTCCTGTGGGCTTATTTCCGGTTACCCAAATACTGCCTGTCTTTTGTGATTCAATGCTTTACATTCGCACAGGATATGGTAGGCTGTTTCTTCCCCCTCGTCGCACATTCTGCAACTTGGGTCCCCATTGTATGTGTAGGTGTCCTCTTAGGTTATCATGCCCTGTTAGCAACCCTACTGTCTTTCAATCCTTTGTTCTTTTGGATGGGCCTCTTATGAAGCTTTTTCCATGTCTTATTCTACTGAGGTTTCCCCGGTATTCTTCGTGTTTGTTTCGGATCCATTCCCTGGTTTGCCCTTGTGCTGTGGTTTTGGTCACTCCAAGGGAGGTTCTGGCTCAAAGTATGGAGTGAATGATCCCTGTCTCGCTAGCTCATCCGCTTTTTCGTTACCTTCGTTCCCCGAATGTCCTGGTACCCACAAGAGAGTTACTCTGTTGCGTTCTCCCAGGTCTTCCAGTTCTTTTTGGCATTCCCATGTCAGCTTGGACGTTACCTTGGGGTATACTAATGCCCCTAGTGACGCTTGGCTGTCTGTTATTATGCAGATCCGCTTGTTTTTATAAGCCCTCCTGTTATTTTCTTATGAACAGTGCAGTAAAGCATACATTTCCGTTTGAAATACAGAACTGTGTGTTTCTAGTGGAATGGAAAATTGTTAATTCCTCATTTCACTGTACACGCCCGCTCCAATTCCCTGCTCGGTTTTGGAACCATCCGTATACCAGATGATGTCTTCAACCGTGCCGGGGAGATCGGGTTACTACCACTCACTTCGATCTGGAATTTTTACCTTGAAGTTTTTGTTGAATGAGTATTGGGGAATCATCTAGTCTATTCTCTCGTCCAGAATGTTGCCGCCAACCTGACTTTTATGTTGTTGTGTCCCAAACTAGCGTAGACACCAGTTCGTTTCTGGTGCAGTCGGAAGTAGCTCATTCTTGCCTCTCCCATCACTATAAGGTTAAGTGGTGGAAGGTCTAAGAGACACTCCATGGCTGCTGTTGGGGATGTTTTAATTGCTCCTGTCATAGCTAAGCAAGCAAGTCTCTGTACCTTGGCCAGTTCTGTAACAGCAGTTCTTTGTCGCATTTTTGTCCACCATACCAGTGATGCGTATGTTATATTATGCCTTACCACCATGGTGTATAACCAATAGACCATGTTCGGTTTAAGGCCCCATGTTTTTTCATGAGCGCGTCTGATTAACATAAGAGGCATCTCCGCTTTCTTTCTTATTTTCTGAAGATGATGGTTCCAGGTAAGTTTAGAATCTAGGATGACACCCAAATATTTTACCTCTTTCACCATCTTGATTGTTTCACCCCGTAGGATCAGGGGTTCTAAGCCCTCTAGATTTCTCATTTTGGTGAAGGCAACTATGGCTGATTTAGAAGGGTTTATGGTTAGTCCCTCCTTTCTCGTCCATCTGGTAACTGCGTTTGGGGCCTGTTGCGTTTTATCCCTAACAGTATTCTTAAATTTTCTTTGGGCCATAATGACGAGATCGTCTGCATATCCCAATGTTTGGTGCCCTTCAAGTTAAAGGACATTTAGTAGGTCGTCCATGACAAGGTTCTATAGCAGTTGGGACAGAACTCTCCCTTGCGGACATCCTCGCTCAACCCGAGCTACAAGAGTTTCTTCAAGAATTGAAAAGAATAGAAAAGCTTTAAAGCAATTTGGTTTTTATTTATTTATTTTTTTTTATGTATTTGTTATAAAAATGTCGCTAAAACGGTAAAAAGAAAAGGTCTTTCTAATTTTCCAGGTCTATAAATCCAAATTTTGTCTTTACGCTTGTACCTGCCCCCAAGTGGTTTAATCTGGCAAGCATTTTTTCAATGAAATTTCGACAGCTTAAAACATTTCTTTATATTAAGATAAAATAAGGAAATGTAGATACAGACTAAAAACTTATGATTTGATTTTGTATTTTAAATTTTAAAAATCTGCCATCACACCACACGTATTATATACACATTTTACTTTTATTACGTTACACCCGTTCTTTTACCAAAAAACATAAAACTACTACGCTAACAAACCACGAAAATTTGTAAGATTTAATCGAGCATGCAAATAAAGGTTGACTTAATTACAGACTATAAGTAGAGTAAATATCCCTTTATCGTTCCGCTAGCAGGCCGCAGCTTGTCCGACAGATAAACCCTGATGAATATGGAAAAGGTCTTATAGGATACAAGTGCTTTGGAGAAAAAAAACAGAAACGGAATGTTAAGTGTCTTAGAAATTGTAAAATAAAATTTTTATGACATACAAGGACCGGTGAAGACGTAATTTAATTTTATTTTATATTGACCAAGTCTTATCTGTAAAACAACAAGAGTTGTTGGATGAACTAGATGGTAGCATTTTTTGGTAAAAATTATTTAGAAAGGTTTCTTTAAAAAGAATCTAGATATGCCGCATTCATAAAGGTCCGGAATATTTATTAAAAAGACAACATATGAAAAAAATCTAAGCCTATTTTTTTAGTCAATTAGCCCATAACTTTGTAAGAATTCGTCGTAAAAAAATGGTAGTAAGAGAAGATAGTCGTAACTAAATTTCCCATATGGTTAAAGTGGTTAGACATCACAAAATGTATTACGCTTATTGCAAAATAGCAATAAACAAAAATAGAGTAAAAAATATTATTTTTTTATGGATTTTTTGGACCCTTATATTTCTGTGAGGGACTTCATATTCGGCCAGAATTTAAAAAATTGACATTTAAAAGCTTAAGGTCTCTAGCTAATGGAAAAAATTGAGTTATTGTCTATAAAGTTGCGGCAATGCCGATTTTGATTAATTTTGGTATACGAAGGTTTTTAGGGGCGCTAAAGTTTCGTTTTCGAGATATCCATCATCAAACTTGAAAATCCAACAAACCTTATTTTCACTACATTTCCCCTTCTTTTTGTACACAATTTTTTATTTTTACACTTAAGTGGCACACAGTATTTTATAAACACCTCTTAAAACCTTTACCATTACAAAGTACTTGACTCTTACCACCAATTTTTTCCATATCTACTTTTATTGTTTTTTGTTAACTTTAAAAAGCTTTTATTACCTAACAGAATAAAATTTTAAAAATTATATTTTCATTTTGATATCTGTAATAAAAGACTACCTCAGAAGTATTTTAATAAACTTTACTTTAATAAACTTAGAATACAACTACTAATAAGAATGGTATAACTGAAAACGACATAATAATATATACACAAGTAACTGGTATCTAAAATACGGGGTGTCACATATATAACATTCTCCTCTGTTAGGGAGGTATATCCGTATCTTTTGGTTTTTCTTTAAAACATTTATTAACTTCTAGAGAGTGGCGCTAAATGGTGAGTAGACAATGTAGTTTAACTTCCATTCAATAATCTAATATGTGCATAATCAGAGTTTTTTAGAAGTTTAGCTTATTCGACCAACGGTTTACATTTATTTTGTCCCGCATGTTTCGTCAAAAAAACTGGGCCAAAATTGCCTTACCATGTTGGAATGGATAGGCGATCTGATGACTTTTGTGGATAATTAAACCTACGTTGATGCGGGATACAATTATTTGATATTAGTACATATCAGACATCCAATTGAATAAAGAGATTGTTTAAGTACTTGTTGCTACTGAATTATTTTTATTTTGTTGAATCTTAAAGCTAGTCGAATTGTTTTCCAAATAATTTCATTATAACGATCACATTGCCCGTGACCTTCTGACCTTCTTCTTTTAGGGTGTCGTCTATTGAAAAACGAGCTAGGTTCTTTGTCAATCTATACTGGCTAAATAAGCCGGTATGAATTTCAGTCTTGAAATATTAACCCGGCAGTGTTTATCTGCATACTATATTATCTGTGGTATTATCTATTTTTAAATAGGTATAATTAAGGACGATCGTAGGAAAAATAATGTACGTTACACGTGCAAAACGCGTCTTTTTTCATGTATGAGATTACAGCACTTACCTGCGGTTCGTGTACGTTATTTTTCTGTTTGTAAAAAAGAACTATTTATGCCTTTGTTACATAAATTGCTATTAATATAAATCCAAAAAATATCGTACGTACATTTAAATCACAATTTTCACAAATATAATTATCTTTTTTTATTATTTCTTACAAGCTACAAATTCTAAAAACATCTCTACAGTTTTTTGTAAGGTTTAGGTAATCAATCTTAAAAATATCAAATAGGAAAACCATTATCTATAGTTTAAATTTTGATAAAAAAAAAACAAGAGGGCAACACGTCATATTTAATTAATGTAATTTCTAACTATTTAAGGTTTAGGATAATTAATAATAATAATAATTATTAATAATAATTATATAATTAATAATAATAATTAATAATTAATTAATAATTTATTTGCTTATTTTTTTTTAGAAAGGTAATAACTTTAAAATCACTTTACAAAACAAGGTAATCTCTTAAAATGGCAATGCTTTTTATTTTCTATTTAATTTAAGGAAATTTAAAATTCCCAGATTGGCTCGGCAGCGCCACTTGTCTTCTTTTACCTGATCGAGGTTTTCTATCAAAATTTAAACTATACTAATTTTTTAAATTTAGAATTGAATAAAAAACATCTTAGATAGACTAATACAAGGTGTACCCCATCATCAGAAACTTTCAGTAACCCAATGTACTGTGTATTATAAAGACAGCACAGACCATAATTCCATCGTTGGTTGTTTTATTTAACAAAAACATTTAAACCGTTTGTCGTTATTTTTAACAATGGCCAAAATATTCTGCAAATTATAATGAAACCAGTACACACATTTTATTTTTTTTATGCCCGGTGTCCAAAATTGGTAGTGGTTGACTTGCGATCTCAAAAAATATAAGAAATAGAAAAACGGTTAAATTGGAAAGGTTGTAACTAATTTAATGCCATTCCCAGACTGGTTATGACTATTAAGGTTTTCAAAATATTTTGAGAAAAACAAAATATTGCAGTGTCGAAAAGCCATTTTTTAAAATTTTTAAATCAGTAAAAACTTTTTTTTAGAATGTACCTGACTAGTTAGATTTATGATGCAACGTTTTAGTTTTCCGAACATTCACTTACTTAGTTTTTTCAAATATGAACCCACTTTTTCTTTACTTTTACTTTTAAAAGCATTTTTCGTCCCAAAACTCATGATGAATCACATTTATTATTATCTAACCTTAATGAAGCTTCGCCCATAAGACCGTTAAGAGTTAAAAAAGGACTAACGAAGGAACAGGTTATGGTTGTGTAACCTTGTCCCTCTTATAAGAAAAGCGTAATTTAGGTAAAATATCGATAAGTATGATACATTATAGGTTTTGGAATAAAAAATGCTTTTAAAAATAAAAATAAAAAGTGCAGGTCTGTATTTATGAAAATTAAGTTAATGATGGTTCTAAAAAACCGAAACGTATTTATTTGAAATTTGACTCGTCAAGCGCATTTCATACAAGAAGTTGTTTTGGGAATGTTTTTACAGATTTGAAATAACACATACCTTGATTTAAAAAACTTTACATGTTACACTTGATGTATATACCATAAAATAAAAAAGTGGCAGATTGAGATGGATAAATATTCAAAAGTCTTTGGTTACCAGCTATTTAAAGAACCAGATAAAGCAAAGAGAACTACCACAGAAAAGAGAATGTCTAAAACCTGTTGATGAAAACCTAAGCTTATATAAGAAAGTTGACTGGTCCAGGGTAAAAAATTAGTCTATAATTATTACCGTACTAAGAACTAAAAATCGTGTAACTACACCTGTGTGGTATATGCTCAGGAACCTGAAAATATTCGCACTTACGGTAGAATAGTAACATCAGTAAAATTATTATATTTTTGTGACAAATAACAATAAAGTAAAATAGATAAAATTTTTAATGTCTAGTGCTTAAATAAATTACTTTTAAAATCGTATTATATTCATATTTAGATGTTTTTACTAAATCTGTCAATTAATAATATATTAAACTTTGTATTAAATCATTACGTCAAATATATGGCACCAGACCCTTACAGTGTTGCTGCTACTACGGGCTTGGTAACGTCAATCCAACGTATATAAGTGTATATGATACACCGATTGCTACGGTGGCGCCGCCAACCAGGAAATGGTATGGCCTACAAAATGTATACAATACTTTTTATTAAATTTGGCTAAAATTTAAAAGCGAGGGTCCCTAGAAAACACCGATAACGAAAAACACGGTCTCCGTTACCAGACCCGCAAACGGGTCTAGTGACGTCTCTTCGGGTCGAGTAACGTATATACGACGTAGTTTTTGGGCTGCTATAAGCGGTAGCGGTAAAACATTTTACTAAAATTAAAGATTTTAAAAATGTTATTTAATTTAGTCAAGATTTAATTTTTTTTCTTTACTTCAATATTCTCGTAACATATTGGAAAAAAATATTTTTTTAGATTAAAATTATATGGGGATAAGATTTCTTGTGCCCTATATTAATCAATCCCGTTATAGGATTTATGTTACTAGATATTTAAATTAAGGTTAATATTTTATTGTTAACATTAATTTTTACATGCACACTTCAATAAATTTATTAATTTCTTATACATTTATTCATTTGATTTAAAAAATTATTTTTAAAATAATAAAAAAGTATTGCTAAGAAAATGATACACACTTTTGATAGTGATGTGAGAATTTGTCAATAATTTTTACAAAAAAGAGATTTTATTACCCCAATTAAATTTTTAAGTTTAACTTTTATAGACATTTTTTTACTATTTCCTACAGAGACAATGGTCACTGGGTTTCATACATTCGTGGTATTTACCTTATTCGTAAGTTATTTTTTACATTTATTAAAAAAAACATTTTTGTAATAAATTGCCCCTATGAATACAAAAAAGTGCTTGCTGTGCCGTCCAGTTAATATCAATCAATACTGTTAAATCAATTAATAACCAAGAATCAAAAAGCTAATGTACGACACTAATATTAGAGGGTGCCAACCTGTTTGTAACGGAATTAGAACTTTCCTATTAAAAAAACAAATTTAAAAAATGCCAAAGTAAATCAGCCCTGCAGAAAGTAAGCTACTTCAACAGACTCTTAATCTTAGCATTTAACTCTACGACGCGCTGTAAAATCTACTAGTTTAAATTAAAATTTGAAGAACGGTAACAAAGAGAACCTATGTATCAAAAAAACTTTCAATCAAGATTAATAGGTTTTTAAAGAAATCTTCATAATACAAATACCATACAAAAAAATCGCCAATATTTAATACATATATAAATATATATTATTAATTATTTAATAAATAATTAAATATTAATTAGTTTTAAAAAATGCATTTACTGTTTTAAAGCCATTTTTCTTTAAGAGAAAATAATAAGAAAGTATTGTTCAAAAAAGAATACCCATTTTTAATTGTGATGTAAGTATTTTGCAATTATTTTTACAGAAAAGAGATTCTATTACTCTAAATAAAATTTTAAGTTTAAATTTTATGAGGATTTTTCTTCACTATCTCCCACAGGGACAATGCTTACTGGGTTTTAGCTAAATGCTATATTGCCTAAATCAACCCAAATAAAAAATACATTTAATAACAAGTAAAATAAAGCCAATTAAGGCACAAGTACAACCCTGTTTAAAACACTTAAAAGAGGTCCTACGGCCAAACTAAATTGCTACATAGTCATCCTTCTCCAGTCGTTAAGTCTTCCGGATTATTCCGGCTCGTGCGACGACCGCCTGTTCCACTTCGGTTCGAAAGGATCAAGGCTTGGACCTGTTTTGTTTGTCGCCTAATCTTTTGCGGGCGAGCTTTTACTTTATGCTATAAAACTAAGTCGACTTTCCGAAACAAATTAGATATACATTTTTATGCAAATTGGAGTGGAAACAGGTTTTACAGAAATTATACACAAAAAATCGATATACAAAGTGCGTGAAAACAAAGACATAGATCAAATTAAAATAGTCTTTGGGGTAATAAATTTAAACTCGTTAACTTTCATTTCTTATCACCCTTTTTTTTAAGAAATATTGTATACGTATATAGATAGTGTAATACCATAGTTTACTTTTTTAATTATTTGTAATTTACTATTTTTTCACTACCTTTTGCCAAAAATTACAAACCATTTTATTTTATTTGTTTTTTTAATATTTATTTACATCAAGTCAAAGCGAAAACGTCAAAATAAAAAAAAATATTTAAAAATCCTTAAAAAAGCAGTAATATAGAAATTATAACATAAATTTATGTCATTAAGGCTAAGTGATTTTTTAATTATTAATACAACAAATGTCTTTTTATTCCTATTTTTAAATATGCTGTAGCGGATAATACTTTGACTTTCGATATTTTTTAAAATAATGTCGATAAAATGTTTCATTTTTTTTATAATAAATTAAATAACAAGCTATACTTTATATAGCTTTTTTATAATTTTATAATATGCTTAAGACTTAAATTAAATAATACATACATTTTTTCTGGTAGTTAAAGCTGGATAATTGTGGCCTTTTAAAACCAAGTTTTTTGTATTTCCTTGAAAGTGTTAGTTATTTTAATATCTAAAATGCTTAAAATTTAATTAGTAGATATGTACCTTCTTAAGTATTACATAGATAACGGTAGGTAGGTAGGTTTAAAGTGAGTGGGTATAACACCATTCCACCGCGACCGATCGGTCTATTGTGGCTCACACCCTTTTATATTTCTTTCACCAGGTCCAGACTCCTAATAAATCTGATAATCTTGTTGGAGAGAGATTTTTACCTCCCCCGGCAACAAGGTGTCATTGCCGAGGATTGCGAATCTCAGTCGTGCCATTGCTAGGCATGAACATAGTATGTGTTCTGCCGATTCATCCCCCTCCTTGCACATGCGTCTTCCGCTAGGCCGATCTTGTGCATATGGTATTTTAATCTGCAGTGTTCCGTGTACAGTCCCACTAGAGTTTTAAGGTGTACCCTTGATTGCACCAGTAGTTTGACAGTACATTGTTGGTTCGGTGGGCTTATGAAGGCCTTCGAGTGTCTGAGAACCGGAAGTCAATGCCAGTACCGAAGATTTTCTCTTTGTGTCCAAGCTGATATGAACTGCTTGGCCATTCTATAAGATATACCGATGACCGGTTCCGGCCCTGTGAATTTTGTTTCGCCCCCTTTTTGGCAAGGAGGTCTGCGGATTCATTATCCTCCAGGCCGGTGTGTCCAGGTATCCACAGTAGTGTAACCTTATTGTTTTGACCCAGTTTGGTCAGCGCATCCTTGCAATTGAGGACGGTTTTCGAATTGCACCGGCTGGATTCAAGAGCCTTAAGAGCTGCTTGACTATCGGAGAATATTTTAACTGTCTTATGTGTGCAGTGCCGATCAACCAGCGATCTAGCACACATCTCAATAGCAAATACCTCCGCTTGAAATATGGTTGCGAGAGTGCCCAGGCTAAAGGAAAACTCTGCCCTCGGCCTCTGTCCATATATTCCAGCTTCAACACCGTCCTTGGTTTTGGAGCCATCGGTGTACCAACAGATGTCAGCCCGGAGCAGGTCGGTCGTTTTTCGACTCCAGTCCTCCCTTTGTGGGTAGACTACACTGTAGGGCCAGTTGTAATTGGTTGCTGTAGGCATTATGTCTGAGGGCATTTCCAGTCTGTCACAGGTCAGGATATTCCTGATGAGACTGGTGCTCTCCATAGACACGCCTGCGGTTTGTTACTGACCGCTTGATAGAGTAGTAGATAACGGTACAAAAACTGTTGACTCTAGACGCAGCCTAATGCTTTTACTATTTACTAAATTACATCCTATTAGCATACGTTTATTAAATATATTAAAATACCATAAAATAAAGAGAGGGCTCGTTATATATTTTTTTATAAGCCACCTTATTAATAAAAATCTTGTTTTATTGATTATTCTCAATTTAAAGTTCACCTTCAACTGCAAATAAAACGGATTAAGAAGTGAATTAATAATATATTTTATTGTTGTACCAAAATACAAAATGTTAAAAAGTAATATATTTTTTTTATATAAATACAGAAAATGCTTTTATAAAATTAAAGTCATTAATTTAAAGTTAACTTACTTTAAAAGTGTAACTTTTGTAATTTCTTTCTTATTTTGTGTTTGTTTACTTTATTTGGAAACCAATAAAATTGGTAAAATTTTTTAAATTAGGTTTGATAATTTTAAATATGTTAACAATGGTAAAGCAAAGATACAAAGATGTGCCTCAAAAACAAAAATTTTAAAAATTATCCTGTTAATGCAAAACTAATATTTGGCCGTAAAAAATTAAACACAAAAATCTATTATTTTGCCTAAAGGGATACTTTACTCCGACCTACCTTTGATGGCATCTGCAGTATCCTCTAAAGTGTAAAAAATAGAAGGCCTGCACTTATGTGCTTGTTTCTAGAGACCTTATATTTCTTTTGGTTTTTTCGAATTAATCACTGTAAATAAATTGTGACTGTTTAATAGAGTAAATTAGATATTCTAAAAACTGAATTCTAAAAGGTTTTTTTTGGTTACTATGCGGAAAATCTTTGTTCATCTTGCTATGATTAAAAAATTTTTATTGCAAATCCTGCGTAAATGTTATTATAGGTATATAAATATATAAATAGCTATTCTTACCGTTTTTAAAGAATAAGAAATAGAATAGATTGCTTATCTACCCTTTTGTGGGTTTAAAAAATCTAAATCATTGGTTTATTATAGCTAATATTTTATCATTCCCATTTATCATAAATGAGTTATTTAAATTATTTAGAATAGGTTTTGATACTAAATCAAATAACTTAAAATCGGTTTAAATTATACAGCCACATCGAAAATTTAATTTAATTTTAAACACATAGAAAATTTCATCAGCTTTAATTACTGTATGTAACAGAGAATATTACTGGATTATATATGCCTGGAATGCGGTTATTCGAAAACAAAATGCATGTAGGCTTCATAGACATAATACATTATTATTGTCTTTATGATATTAACATTTTTATTTACCAAACCTTTAAAAAATATTTTTAATTTTAAATAATTAGCTTTTCTACAATAGCCTATTAAAAAAGTAATAAACTTATGAGTCGTTTGCATTAAACTCTTATGACTAAATATTATCTCGTTTAAAATTAGATTTAAATCAAACCGTCAAATTAATAATGTCACTAAACATTAATTAAAGAGAAGTTTTAATTATTACACGTAAAGTAGACAATTATCGGATTATAAACGGCCGAAATAATGTTAATTGAAAATATAATATATTCGTGCTATTTACCTAATGTTGTAGTTATTTTTATTGATTTATAAATACATTAAATAATAACAATTAAAATCATACTTATCAACAAAAATGTAATAAATTGCCCATATGAGAACAAAGAAAATGCTTGCTCTGAAGTCCAGTTAATTTAAATCAATGCTATAACATCAATTTATAACCAAGATTCATAAAGCTAAAGTACGACACTAATATCAGAGGAAGCCAACCTGCCTTCGACTAACTCAGTACTTTCCTACTAAAGAAACAAATTTGAAAAATGCCAAAGTATGCAGTAAGTAGGCTACTTCAACAGAATATCAATCTTAGGTTAAATTAACAATTGAAGAACAGTAATAAAAAGAACCTATGTATTAAAAAACTTTTAATTAACCTTAACAGTTTTTTTATTTTCCATACTACAAATATCATGTAGAAATTAAAAAATGTAAGGCAGTTCACAAACTAACATAATTATATGCTTTAAATTTTCCAAAGCTTCCAAAAGACCTTTACTTAAAAAAAAACTCCAGCATTGGGGTCTCACTTCCATCATTAATATAAAAAACTAAAAAAGGCTAAAGCAGTTTTGGAAAAGCACTAAAAATATCCAGGCCAACACTAAAAAACCTGACTTTTACTAAATGATAAGCATATAAAAATCTTAACAACGAAAGAAGACCTGCTGAAAAGGAAAACTCTCCTGTGAATATAAAAGACTTTCAACCGATCCAAATTCAAATCCTATTTTTTGGATACATAATTAAAGTTTCTGGTTACATTTTTCTGTAAAATAATAATTATTTGTAATACTTCAAATTTATTTTTTTTACTATAGCACCTTACCGAATCTATAGGCATACAATACGCATATAATAATACAATATGCATCCTGGAAGAAGCTTAGAGTATTTAATTTCAGCATAAAATTTATAACTATAATAAATAACTATTTTTAACTATTTTATTAGCCTTAACCTATTAACCTACACTATTAGGTGAGTTTAAATATCTTACACAAAAACTTAAAATTTAAGGTTTTTTTTCAAAATTTATAATTCTAGTTACTAGTTTTAGAACATACCTAATAATTGTATTAATAAGTGTTTTACATTAAAATCAGCTTTTAGACTAAGCATTAGGTTTTGACTTTTATCCATGAGTCTTAAAGCGAAAAGTATTGCACGAGTTTGTTTAAAATCAAATAAATAATATTTATTTGATTTTACGTCGCGTCGCATGGCCGGCTAGACTCGTGCGGTTTTGCCTGTTTCCGTGCGATACAATTTCTTGGCAGATAGCAGCACAATGCAGAGACTAAAAAATATATTTGAAAAACTATAGTCAATTTAAAGCCGCACTGCTGCCTCAGCTTAGCGCGTTTTAATTGCATTTTTTTACCTTAAAAAAAAAGGGGAAAAATAGGTTGTTTTAATATAACTGAAAAACTATTGATTTTAGGAAAAAAAGGCATATAATTAAAATTAATGGTCTAATAAAACTACGACTTTTTTATATAATTTTTTTTGTAACCCTTTTAGTTTTTGAGATATTAATAATTTAAATTTAAAATAAAAACGCAGATATCTCAAAAACTAAAAGAGTTACAAAAAAAGTATAAAACAAAAAATATGCCTTTTAGTAAGCTCGATAAAAAAGGTCATATACGCATTTTTAATAAAATAAGTAATAAATAAGGTATAAGCAAAAAAATATTTTGGATATTAAAAATTTCACTGATAACAATATTTTTTGGTACAAGTAAGTATACCAGCGCCAATCCATCTAAAAATGTATTTAAAATGCGGTGGCATGGATATTTTATTTTTTTTTTGATCCAATAATTGTACTCATTCCGATTCACTTGAAACTTTAACTAAAATGAATTTTAAACTTCATTTTATTGAAAAATTAAAAATAAATAATTACCCGGCAGAACGCTTTACATTTATCGATCTTTTATTCTAGTATATGTATAGCGCAACGTTTAAATATTTTTATTATTGAAATAATATTATTAATAATTTATAAACACAGTTACTTGTTTAAAATTATCCTGAGAAATTTTTAACTTAAAAAAAATATATTTTTATGGTTTTTTTTTTCAGTTTAATTAATGTTGAAACTTTAATTTGATTATATTTTAAAGTAGTAAATAAATAGGTAAATACAATAATTTAAATAAAAATGGCCATAAGCCTAGAATAAGTAGATGGCTTAATAAGAGAAATGTTTTAAAAGTTTAATGTTAAATAAATTATGAAAAAAAAATTGATGTTAAAAATATGATTAAAATTTTAAGATTATTCTTAACAGGTTACTGTTTTTATAAATTATTAATATTACCATTTAAGTCGATAATAAAAAAATATTTAAACATAAGCTATACACACAGTAGCATAGAAGATCGAGCAATGTTAAGCGTCCTGCCCAGATAGAGGAGGCACTTAAAATTTTATTTTGGTTAAAGTTTAAAGTGAATCAGAATGGGTATTAGTTTGTTTTATTTAACAAATAGAACATTTTAAATTAATTTTTATATAGCGGCTAGTATACTTACTTGCACCAAAAAAATATTGTTATTTGCGAAATTTTTAATGGCCAAAATAACTTTTTTGCTTATATCTCCTTTATTGCTAATTTTTTTAAAAATGTGTATACAACCTTTTTTTATAGAGCTTATTAAAAATCATAATTTTTGTTTTATATATTTTTTCGTAAATCTTTTAGTTTTTAAGATATTGCTGTTTTATTTTAAATTTAAATCGCTAATATCTTAAAAAATAAAAGAGCTACAAAAATTTTATAAAAAAATGACGTAGTTTTATTAAACCATAAATTTTGAATTAATACCTTTTTTTCCTAAAGTCATTAGTTTTCGAGCCGTATTAAAAAAACAGACTTTTTACAATTTTTTTAGAGTTAAAAAATGCAATTAGAACCCGTTGAGCTGAGGCAGCAGTGCGGCTTTGAATTAACAATAGTTCATAGTAATATAAAATAAGTGTAATGGATTCATGGTTGAAACAAAAGGCTAAAGAATAATCTTGAAAGGTTAGTCACTAGTACTTGTTAGGTCATCAATCCAATGCACGTATCTAAAGCAATTATGTAAGGTTAACAGGGTGTTACCCATGTTATTATTTAAATATTAGTTTATATAACAATACTCATATATTATTGTAAACTGTGTATATTAAAGGATGATTGTTTAATGTTATATAAATATATATATATATATATATATATATATATATATATATATATATATATATATATATATATATATATATATATATATATATATATATATATATATATATATATATATATATAATAACTTGATTTATACACATTAAGATTAGATACATTAGATACAGTAAAGATAAGTTAGTTACTAAAAACCTAAGAGGCAATTATACTATTTTCCTATTTTTATATTAAAGTATGTTTTATACAAAGTCTCTTGTTTGACTTCTTGACGGGACCAGATACTACGAACCCAAGTACAAAGAAGATACCACATGGCGATCCTGCCAGTTACATGTTTGAGAAGTCAGAAAAAGTGCATACGTCCAGTGATATGGTAAATAGACGCCAATATGGGCAAACATCTTCCAAACATGCGGGAAATTACTGACTCTGGAGTAGTAATTCCAAATTTCATCGTGGAACAAGAAAGATCCAAGTGCCTACCGATGTAAGAGTACACCACTACTTATATATTAACAGTGGTTGTTGTATTGTTGTTCTACTAAAAATAAAGCAGACCATCGAAAAC